>JAASLG010001400.1:0-49783 GCA_013365235.1 Cercospora sesami
CAACCCTCAACCCCTTCCCATCCCCCGGCGCCCACGTCAACTTCTCAAACCACGTCGGACACAATTTCCGATGATGATTCAAAATTTCTCCCTGATCCGAAATCAAAATCGAAGAATTCCATAAACAACCTACACTCGCTTCTGATCGTTCATTGAAACCTATATGCGCGAAGATTTTGGAGCTGGCGCAGGTTTGCCGGAGGAGGTGGATTTCTTTGCTGTTGATGAGGAGGGATTGGGAACTTAGACGGTGGAAGAAGTGGTGGTTGTCGATGGGTGCTGAGACGGCGGACCAGAGGGGAAATGCCGGGATGTGAGTTTCGGGGAAGATGACGAGGTCGGCTTTGTTACGGGCGGCTTCTTGGATGAGGGTTATGGTTTTTTGGACGGTTTTGGGGGTGTTGAGGAAGATGGGGGAGACGTTGCAGGCTGGGGAGAGTAGGTTAGTATCTTTGGTTTATGGGTAAAGGGTTTCATTGGGTTGGATGTTCTGATTGTGAGTGTTGACTTACCCGCAACGCGTACTTTTGGGAGCCCATTCGTCATCTTGAGCACGATGGGCAGAATTGATACTTTTGTTTACGTCGTGTCACCAGAAGTCGCGTCTCTAATCCTGGACTTCGCCGGGTCAGTTCTTGCTTGGCGCGGGGTAGTTAGTTCTTCCGTGGACGGAATACGGAGAAGGCTTGATGTTTCTTAATATGTCTATGCGAGTGGTTGCATGATATTACATTATTCTCCGCTTGTGCACCTCAGCCACAGGCCAGCTGAGCTCTGGCAGGTTCAGCCGATGCCCAAGCGACCTGCCCTACTACATCTCCACGGACTCCAACCTGATATCTGCAAGACTACGACTAGACCTGCATCACAGGCCTAGACTCTTTTCCAAACCCATGATATGAATAGCATAATCTGTGACAGCTACGAAGCTGATCCGTAACCGAGGAAACCTGTTCCCGTACATTTCCTCCGCCCGCATTAGTTTTACTGCTCATGCGAAGCGACAGCTATCCAACACCCTCCAACTGTCACGCCTTCCGGCAAAGACAGGTCATCTGAGTCATCATCGCCGCTACTCTCACTATCGCAATCATCGCTTTGAGGAAGTGATGTCAGCACTAGGGCTGGATTCTTCACCTCTGTAGGGCTGCTGAAAGGACTTGGCATTTCCAGACCGCCATGCTCTATTGTCACATCCAGTGTCCTGGGGCTGTACGCAAGAGCATTCTCGATCGATCTAATGTCCCAGATAGGCTTGCTTGGCGTTTGATTTTCAGTATTTGAAGATGTGCGCTCGTCGAGAGGATGATCTGGTAGGAGTGCACTGTGCTTGATCTGTTTGAGATGAACTGATGCGCGTTTTGCCCACGACAGCGGCCGGAGAGTAGCGAGCATTTTCGAAAGTCGATCTGATGCCAATCGTGGCCTCAGTCTGATTGGTGACTCCGCTGTGGAGGACGGAAGGACAGCAGTGCTCAGCGTATTGGCAGAATGCCCAGCATCATATTGTATTGGCGACGCGTCGAGTTCTGCCATAAGACTTCCGTCGAGATTTCGCGGCAGCATGATGTCGTTAAGCAGGCCCTTGACTTTGGCATTGTCACACACCTCGCATTCTTCCGAGCCTCCCTCCTGCTGTGATAGCGGAGAGGCATTTTCCAGACCACCGCGTCGGTTGCTACTGGCACGAGAACTCCGTATAGAAGTCTGAGCGCTGACTGGAGAGTGACATGACCAGTGCGCTTCGTACATATGCTCCAAAGGGAATTCCTTGAAACAAGCCTCGAAATCGGTACGGAATTTTAGTTCGCCATGCGTATTGCCTTTGATCTGCCTACCAATCATGAGCAGATGCATGTCTTCTATCTCGCCCCGATGTCGTTCAAAGCGGTTTAACCTGAGCGAGGTGCTTGCTGAGCGGGTTCCAGAAGTTGTACTGTCCTGTGGGTTGCTCAATGTCGAAGTGTCAAGTTTAATGCAGTCCAGTTGTGGGTCGTCTTGTGATATATCGACGCACGAAGTATCGTCGACATCGGAACTCTCGTTACGGCTTGGGTCGTGACCATGGAATACAGGCATCTCGAATTCTCGCTCTTTTGGTTCCCATGTCTCCGGTGCGCTGCCGCGAAGCCAAGCGCTAGGTGTCAATTGCTGGTGGATCAATACTTGCTGTCTTATGACGTTCTCGCCCGCGTGTTCTTCTTGTCTCAGCGCGTCAGCGAGAGTCATGCCGTGAAACAGATTAATCAAAAAAGGAGCACAAATCGCTGGGCCACGTTATTGATAGATGAGAGTAGCTGCAGTGTCCGGTACAGTGCGAAAATCATGCTCGTGAAAGGAGGCGAAGGGAATGGACATGTTTGTGAAGCTTACAGAGTGATGTAGGACGGCAGCAAAGATACTGGACCTATGCACATGAGTGTCCTCATGATCATGGGAGATGGACCATAATCAGCGGCATGTGGCGGTGCTCTAGCTGTATAGTCGTGGGGACGGAGTGCATTGAGGGTGTGGTCGCAATGGTGAGAAATGTCATGGTTGCTTATGACTTGCATGCAGATGCATCGACCCCGGTCATGGAGGAGTTGTCTCGGTCCGAGTATCGGCGCCCGTATGCAGGCGTGCTATGATCGTGAGCATGCGGTTTGCACAATGTCTTGCCAGCTTCGTGCGGAGCGAGTTCGCCTGGGGCGGGCCCTGAGAAGTGACAATGCTCTTCATTCATGCTATCAGCGGAAGGCCAAACGCTAAACCAATTACCTCGCTGTCAAAAGCAATAATGAGAACGTCCTGTAGACCGTTTTGATTGCATGAAGGGCTCTCAGCCCCTCAATGTGTCATCGAGGTTTCCTCGCCTTCGCTTGAGAGGGCTGAACTGAAAGCCACTGCCATCCTGCGCAGTCAGCAATATGGACGACCCGATCTTGCTTGCGCCGAGGAAACCACCAGCCTTCTTCGTTCCAGCCCCGAGCGCGCCAAAGCCACGACCTCCGAGCACCATTCTGCCAGGAAGTGTTTTCGCAGGCGCGGTAGCTTCCTCTTCTTCATCAAATAAAGTCTTGCCTGGTCCTCCCAGCTTGCGATTTTTCTTGCTCTGTACTTTCTTTGCAGCCTCAGGCTTGTTGAAGGTCTCGAAATCCACGAGTGACTTGCGCTTCTTCTGTTTCTTCTTCGTCGCCGCGTCTGTCGGGTTCTCGGGATCGTCGCCGTCGTGTGTTTTGGTCTTGATCGTCTTGGCCGCAATAGGTTTTGAGGCAGCGTCGTTTTCTTGACCCTGGCTGTGCACGTCTTCCGGCTCTTCTGTGACAATGTCAAGCATTGGTGCCGCTGCTTTTTGTTTGCGTTGTCGAGGCGCAGCTTTCTTCACTTTCACGTTGCTGTCAGCTTGCGCGAGCGGCAACTTCTTTTGTTTTGTGGTGGCTGCAAGCGCAGTAGGTGAAGCTATTGGAACTTCGATTTCCTTGCCATTCGGAGCATCGTCATCAGAGTCCTCCTCATGGTCGCTCGCGGGAGCAATGCTAGCAGTCCTATTAAGGAAAGGAGTAATGCTGAACGAGGACTTCTCGCCCACCGCAGGCGCTCTACGGCCACGCTTTGCTGTGGGTCCGTCGCCTGGTGTGCCCAGAGTAGTAGCATCGACATCCAGGGCCGCGGCGTTACGCTTTCTGTTGTTGGCCGTCGTCTTCTTCACTTGCGGAGCCGTCGCGGCAGAAGCGGCCCTCTCACGCGCAGCCTCCAACTCTGATTCCGTTTCTTTGAGCTTCTCCTTGGTCGATCTCAGCTTCGTTCGAAATTGACCAAGTTTCTCGTCAAGCGTGGTTCTCTGAGCTTCGATCTCAGCAAGCTGCTTCTCTGCTGCTTTCTCGGCCTTTGCCCGCTCCTTCTTTTCCTTTGCAAGTTCTGCCCGAAGTTCCTCAAGTTGCTCGTCGTTCTCAGCTGTTGCCGTTGCTGTTGCCCCAGCCTGCTTGAGTGCTTTGGCCGATCGCTTCTTTTCGTTGGCAAGCTCTTCCTGCAAGCTCTCAAGTTGCTCTTCAAGTTTGTTCTTGGCCTTCTTCTCTTTCAGCAAGTCTTTCCGCACGTCCTCCACCTGCGTGTTCTCGTGCGCCGCCTCCAACTCCTCTTCAGCCTTTTGTCGGGCGCGTTTCTCACGAGCCAACTCTTTTCGCACCTCGTCAACATTAACATCTGACTGAGAGGGCTCGGTGGCCTCTTCTGCGCGTTGTCGAGCGCGCTTTTCCTTGGCGAGCTCCCTTTTGAGCTGTTCGACCTGCTCTTCCTGAGCGATCTCGACACCAGTGTTTCGTCGCTTTGCCATGGCACGCTTCACGTCGCGTTTAGCATTCTCCAGTTCGCATTGAAGCTCGGTCAGCTGTCGTTGCAACTCCAACTTCTCAGTCATCAGAGCCTCGGTGTTGCTCGCCTGTGTCTTCAAGTGCTCTAGTTGTGGTCTGAGGACGGAAAGTTCTCGTGTCAGCGCCAGCTTCTCTGTCAAGAAAGCTTCAGAATCTGCAGCTGTGGTCTCTAATGCTTTCGCCTCTGCCCGCAAGGTGCCAACCTCCTGCTCCCGCATCCGCAACTCGTCCTCCAGGTCTGACAGACGCGCTTCGGCCGCTTCGGCACGCGCGAGGTTCTCGTTGACGAGGCGCTCGAACTGATCGGATCGCGCCTCTTCCTGACCCAGCAACTCACGTAGTTCGTCATTGTCGTCTTCCAGGATATGTATATCGAAACGCAGTCGTCGAATGTCCTCGTCTTTGCCGATCACGTCGACGAGATGTGTGCTATTTGCGTATTTGAGCTCGGCGGCAGCAGTGTTGAGCGAGTGTTGATGCATTGCGCCATTCTGCTGCGGTATGGGCGCCATAGTGGCTGCTTTGGTAGAGTGTGCGGGCATAAGAGGATATGCTGCTGGAGGCGTACTCGCAGTGGTGGAGTGTGCGCCCGGTTGCGCTGTTGACAGGTCAAAACAATGGGCAGATGATTAGGGCTATCGGCTCCATAATGCCGACTGCCGAAGCCACGTCCTACGTTCCTGCCAAGACTCACAAGCTGTCCTTTGGCCGCTGGACGAAGGGAAGCACTTCCCATTGAACCGCATTGTCTTGCACCAATCGCCAAAATGAGGTTACTGCAGCTGCTTACTGCGGCAATTCTGCCATTGTCTTCTCTCGCTGCCAAATCAAAATCATCCGCCGACCGATTCGCTGTGCAGAGCGCGAAGCCGCAGCCTGTGAAGCTCGACGACAGTTCCTACGAGAAGCTCACCAAAGCTCCGCGCGATTACTCGGTGGCCGTCTTGTTGACTGCGCTGGATGCACGCTTTGGATGCCAGCTCTGTCATGAATTTCAGCCAGAGTGGGATCTGCTTGCAAAGAGTTGGAACAATGGAGACAAGAAGAAGGAGTCGAGGCTGGTCTTCGGCACCCTGGACTTCATGGACGGCAAGGCCACTTTCCAGTCGGTATGGAACAATGGCGTAATGCTATAAGTAAGAGAAATGCATTGACGGATGACAATAGATGATGCTCCAAACGGCACCAGTTCTGCTCTTCTTCCATCCTACAACCGGGCCGCACGCAAAGCCAGACAAGCCTATGGAGCGACTCGACTTCAATACTGGGTAAGACATGAGCTATCAGTGCGAGTACCTGACTAACATCAATCCAGCATTAACAAAGCTGAGCCTGTGCACAGCTGGATCACCCGCCAGATGCCAGGCCGACCGCATCCTCCAGTTGTTCGTCCCATCAACTACATCAAGATCGTGACAACTGTTGTCGCTGTCCTTGGAGGCATCACGTTTGTCTCGGTTGCTGCGCCATATATCCTACCTGTCATCCAGAGCCGTAGCTTGTGGACAGCCGTCAGCTTGGTCGCTGTGTTGTTATTCACCTCTGGCCATATGTTCAACCACATTAGGAAAGTGCCATATGTGGCTTCCGACGGCAAGGGAGGTGTGAGCTACTTCGCTGGCGGGTTTCAAAACCAATTTGGAATGGAAACGCAGATCATAGCTGCAATCTGTGAGTCCTTCGTCCTCTATGAGCAGACACAATATGTACTGACTGGTTCCAGACGGCGTGCTCTCATTCGCGACTATCAGCCTGGCGCTGAAGACTCCACGTATCACAGACCCGCGTCAACAAAAGATCGCAGTCTTGGTCTGGGGCGGCATTATACTTGCCGTATACTCGTTCCTGCTCAGCATTTTCCGAGTGAAGAACGGAGGATACCCATTCTGGCTGCCACCATTCTAGTGGCCGTTACGCCACCAAAAAATAATGGCAATTCTACCAGCTGAGTCAAGACCACCGCTTAGTCGGTCTGTAAGATAAAGCATAGCAAATTCAATGGCAACATGGCCTGCTGTCAGACAGCCTCTCCCAAGACTGCTTCCTAGTATTGCACAGTAAGTGCCAAGTCGTAGCCTTCGTTTCGAAGGTGTCCACTAAATACATGAAACCCTCCGGAGCTTCGTCGTACTGTCAGACGCCGAGCTGTGCCGGGCCGTATGTGAACCACGGCAGTCACATCGCTGATGATCGTCTTCCTGTCACATACGGACACCGACGGTCACATGTTCGAACGTATCGCATATCCATCACGTAAGTAGCACTTGCGAAGCTCTCAGGCAGCACACGTAGCCTTCGGCATCACGACAGCCACCGAACGGCTTCCAACCTTGACACCGAACAGCAACACCAGATGCCAAGCACGAGTACTCACACTCAGTACATGCCACACGAAATGAAACCGAAAGAAGTACAAGCATGAAGAATATATCTCCATGGAATGACTCCTTCCAGCCACATTAGACCTTCGTGTCTTTGGAGAAAGGTTTAGAAAAATAGCTTTCATATCGCACTGCATAAACCTCATCCGAGTGTCCTGACACTACTACAGACTCCATCATAAAACCCATTACATCACTCGTAGATCACGAAGGATACGCGCATTGCGTTCCATTCTGGGTACAGAAAGGCATGTGGACAGGTTCCGCCTTCATGCCCCTTGCAACAAGACGTTCGCGCATCTCCGCCAAACGAGGCGAAGCTTCGATTTGCGAGCGATTCTGGCCTTGGGCATCTTTTGCGCCGCTCCAGAGGACTTCTGCTGCGGCGGAGGTGCGGGGCCAGACCTGCAAGAAGTGTTAGTGTTGGTTATGTCTCCGTATGGAAACTCAAGAGTGAGGGCTCAGGTGTTTACTCACCATCTGCTGAAAGTTAACAGCGTCAGTCTGCTCGCTCCAAATGTGCGTTTCGCCACCAAGCACGAGGTGTGTGGAGTTCTCAGGTACACCATGCAGTGGATCGTAGCTGTACACGGCACGCCAGTTGTGGTAGGGCGCGCAGTAATCCAAGAAAGGCCAGAAGCCCGCTGCGTTGGAGGGGTCAAAGTCAATCCATTGTCCTTTGCCGCAGTCAAGGTACCAGTAGTTATAGTTTCCTGTTATGACTCGGTAACCCTGAGCTGTGATTTTAGCGACGGCTTCGTCAGACTGCCACGCTTGGATGATGGTGTCCTTGGGCAGCGTGAGGTTCCAGTCCAGAAGCATTTCTTCCCACACGAGAGGCGTGAAACCGTAGGATGTGGTTTGGTTCATGTTGCGGTCCATATACTTTTGCATCAAAGGCTGGAGGACAGACGACTCGTTGGACTGGACAGTGTCATCCAGCAGGTATGTGTTCTTGTTCACTTCATCTCCACCAAGGTGGAAGTACGATGTCAAAGGCTTCAGACGTGGCAGAAGGTCGTCAAGAAGAGTCTCGAGGAAGTCGTATACCTTTGTAGAGTTGAGCTTGAGAGATCCACATGGAGGCTCGGCGCAGTATGTTGTCCAGTCTGGCTGCTTGTTGAATGCTGCAATGAGATCTGGGTCAGAAAACCAGACTGAAGAAGTATGGCCTGGGTTATCGATCTCCATGGCGACCTCGACACCGAGAAGAGAGCCATATTCTTGCAGCTTTCGCACATCATCCACAGTGTACTTCTGAGATGGCTCATAGACACCCTTTGGCATAAGGTCCGGCAGTGCAGGAACTTCGAGTGGCCATGACTGCGCATCTGTAACGTGCCAGTGAAGTCTGTTCATCTTGTTGTAGGATAGAGCATCAATCATCGCGTAGAGATCTGACAGAGGCTTAAAAGTACGAGACGTATCGACGTTGAGCCCACGCCATTTGAACTTTGGTTCGTCCTTGATAGAAACAGGTGCGAGGTCTGTATAGACACCGCCATTCGAGTGCTGGAAGAAGAGCTGCGTAAAGGTGGTGAGACCCCAGAGAATGCCGATTGAAGTTTTGGCAGACACAGTGACCTTGCCGTCAGTGGTGACTTCCAGACTGTAAGACTCGTCGATCTCGGTGTCGGGTTTCTTCACATCATCCGGATCCGCTCCCGTCTGCTGGATAGTGATCGTGGTGATGTACGTGCCACCAGAGTTGGTATCTGGCTCGTAGTTTGAAAGCCTAGGTCTCAACATCCATGGCACAAAGTTCTTGCTGAAGAGAGTATCATATGTTCTCTGGACAGCATTCTGAACAATCTTGCTGGCAGATCCGGTGCCCTCTTCACGCTTAGTGTTCTGTTCCGAGTGGGTTAGAAGGTATTCCTCAGGCGGGTATTCAGGTAAGCTCACAGATCCCGATTGGTGGTATTCGACGTCAACTTTGTCTTTATTGATCCATAGGACGTCGTTGCCGTGCTGATACTCTTTCGGCAACGGCCAAATCGCACTGACGCTGCTCACTAGCAGCGCGACAGATAGTACGCCGCGCATTTTGGACAAGCTGACGGAGGCCAGAAGGTATTGGACAGAGGCCGGTGGGACGTTCAAAGACGGTGGCGAGCGAGGCGTTGGATATAGCCAGACCAAGAAATACGAGTCCGCTCCACACAAGCCGGTGTTCCTAGTCTAGTGAGAGCCAGCCATTGTTACATCGAAAGGATGGTCCTAGTTCTTGGGAGGTCGGCTGGAGTCTCAGAACTTGGACCAGGGGAGGCTACAACCTTAAAACGCGGGCCTGAAGCTTCTGCAACCAATTCAGGATGGAAACATCCTGGCTCATGCGTGGCAGGTCTCATTCGCCGTCCACGATATGGATATGAATGGACGCTTTTTGCAAGGGAGAACCTCGGTAGCCGATTGGCATCCAGACGTGCGCGACTTAGTGCTTGCTGAGGCTGAACGTAAGAGTCGCCGTACCACATGCTCTGCTTGGCCGATCTGCGGGCGGAATTCCAAGGGAACAGGAGGTGTTCCTGGTGACGTTGGACGGGAGGGGGACGAACTCAACCGCGCGATCCAGTGCTTGCACGCGCGCAGCTCGACTGGAAGCTGCAGGGTTGGTGGCAGCTGCGACGAATGAACGGAGCTCAGTGGCGTGTTGTCCAGGCACACCAGCAATCTGGTCGCGAAGACCTTGTCGACGGCGGCTCGCAGCGCGAGGTGCTCCTCTTCGTCGCGCCTGCAGTGCACACGATGAAATCAAGACAGCCGAGATCCCTTCACAGCAGAACCCACATTCGTGTCACCGGTTCGCTGCAGCTCACATTTCACAAAAAGAGATGCACAGATTGCTTCAAGCAGGGATAATTGGCTGAAGGCGCGGGATATGTGATTGCATTCTTGTGCTGCGTTTCTCGCGCGTTCACAGGAGATTGATCATTTGATACTGCTAAGAGGAGGGATACCAAAAGATCGCATGACTGCACGGCATGGTGGTATGAGCACGACGTGATGGAAGGTATTGGAACTACACCGACGAGCTCCGAGGCTCCAGGAAGCGGGCAGCTGCAGCGCACAAACAAGAGCATTGTACCGCGTAGCGAAACCTCGTGCGGGCGACTGCGGTCAGCTGCATACACCGTGTATGTCGTGCTCGAAAAAGCTGTGAAGGCATCGGCCAAGGTACTGTTGCCAAGATTCATGCGAAGAGGAGACGGCAGCGTGCACAATTCGTACACAAAGGTAAGAGGCTTGAGTATTTCTTCTTACCTTCGATTGCGGTGGGCACAAAAACGTAGATGGCGGCCCTACAGCTTGTTTGCGAGCATATGGAGTTCCGTGAGGCGACTGTGCGAAATTTTCCCTCGAAGCCACGGTATGCAACATCACGATCGTGGAAGAAAGAACTTCGCATCATGGACGCCGAGTTTATTGGCATGCTATCTGCAGTGGAATGGGTTTATCTTGCCACTTCCCCTAGGGTTTCGCTGCTGGTCAACGAGCCAGGACCAAGTTTCGACCTGCAGATCCAATATCCGCCTGCTCAAAACATCTTCATGCTCACATTCTGCCCACTTGGAACTTCGTATGGTCCATATCCTGGTCTTGGGAATTTCGGACTACCGTCTTCGTTCCATCCGAACTTCTGGGCTCGGATCGTCCTTGCAGACCACCCAGAAAAGGGATTTTCCATCCCGTGGTACACAATCCAGTCTTCCGTCCCATCTGGGCTCTTTGTGAAACTTGCGTGCCCAACTCCATAGGCCTTTTCTTTGGGGTTCTGATAAAACACGCAACCTTCGTTGTTCTTCCGCCAGTCTTGAGGGTTCATAGGATCGTCACCAATGAGTTCGAGTTGACCAAGGCAGTAATTCCGAGTATCGCTTCTTGCGGCAGAGTATATTACAAATTGCTGACCAGTCTCGGGGTTGTCGAGCTGTTGAGGTCCTTCATTGGAAGAAAGACGGATGTTCTCCATTCTTCCATATGGTGTTTTCTCCCAAGGGTTACTAGGAACTGATATTGTTTGTCGCTCCGTGACATTGGTCACCACAGTCCAGGGATCGGACATCTTCGTGATGCACAGGTTGGCTGGCCAAGATTGGTACTTGTCGAACCAGCAAGAGTATATGTGGTAAAGCCCAGAGGAGTGCTGAAAGTATGTCCCATCGATGGCGAACTGATCATAGGTATCTAACTCACCCTTCAGGGTGTAATTCGAAGCCCATGGGTCTGAACCACTTGATTCCAACACATACATTCGGTGATTGACCGCAGGGCAGTTCCAATTACACAAGGCTTCCAGCTCAGGTGGAGGTGAGTCGTTGTTTGGGTCAGCCGTGAAGATGATGTACCACTTGTCATTTATGTTATGCAGCTCCGGAGCCCATAGATTTGTGCTGTAGTTCTGCCCAGGCTGCAAGCTATCAGACTTGTTGTTCGGGCTGTCTCGACCAACGAGCTATACTCACGGGAGGCTCGAAAGCGAGCTTGACTTCTGCCTCGGACCAATCGGTGAGAATTGGACTACGCATGATCGTGATATTGCTGACAGTAGTATATGTCATGTAGTAGAGGCCATCATGCCGAATCACCCACGGGTCAGCGCCGCCAATTTGGCCTCCAGGATGTACGAGAGGGTTCGTGAAGGTGTTCGAGGTATCATTCTGCGCGCTAGCTGGCGCAATGACGCTCACGAGCGTGGCCAGCAGGCAGAGCAGCATGGTCATGAGCTGTAGATGTCAATATCACTAGAAAAGTAACGCCTCTCACAAGTAGCTTCGGACGCATATATGAATGTCATGGCTCACGGAGGAGCATGCCGGGAGGCCTAGTGAATGCAGCAATAGATCATCTCAGTAAAGTGGAGTATCCCCGCGGCTACGCCTGTTGGCCTCATGAGATAACTTTGTTTCACAAACCTGTATGATGTGATTTTGGTAGATGACTATACTGCGCTTTTTTCCCGCTTGTTCCCAGTTTCATAAGTTGTTTGAAGCGACTGATAGAAGTTGAAGTTGAACTGCCTCGTCGGACTGAGGTGGAGCGCGGCTTCCGGTACCGCTGACTAAGCTACTGCCTGCATGAAAGTCGATCCAGCGTTATGGCAGCGTTCTCGTCTGAACAGAAGCATGCATATGCGCCGCTGAGCACGATCACGACGGACTTTCATCCCGGTACGCAAGATGAACAACGACGCCTTCCGCAAATTGGTGTCCAGCACACCCGCGCGACAGGATGATGCGCCCAAGCCATCGAAACCAGCCGCACTGGGCGCGAAGAGGAGCGCATTTGTACCCATGACCCCAAGACCTGGGAAGGCACCGAGCAACGACGACTTCGCTCGCCAAGTCCGCGAACAGCACGCGCAAATGAGGCCTCCGAAGAAGTACAAATCATCCGCTCCGAAGGGAAGCAAATTCGGTGCTGGATACGTGGACCGGGCGAAGGCGAGACAGGAAGCGTCAGATGACCAAGACGATAAGGCAGAGCGTATCAAGGCTCTGGAGGAGCAGGCGAAGCTAGGCACAATCTCATGGGAGACATTCGAAGCGTTGAGAGATCAGATAACAGGAGGTGATGTCTCGAGTACGCACCTGGTCAAAGGTCTTGATAGGCAATTGCTGGAGCGCGTAAGGCGTGGCGAGGATGTCTTGGGGCTTGGAAAGAAGTCTGACGAGGGTGATGCGCCGGTAGATGTCGACGATGAATTGGAGAAACTAGGAGAGAAGGAGATCGCAGCCGTAAAGAAGGAGCAGGCGGAGAAGAAAGGAGTGAAAGCTGTCGAACCCATAGCAGGGAAGAAGCGGACACGAGATGAGCTGCTCGCAGAACTCAAGGCCCAGCGCAAGGCCGCGGCCGAGGCCAAAGCAGCCAGCGCACCAAAGCTGGACGGACGGTGGAAGAAAATAGGCGAACAATCAAAACCGAAGGTGGAAATTGACCACAAGGGCCGAGAAGTCGTCACCGTGGTCCAACAAGACGGAACTGTGAAGAGAATGGTCAAAAAGGTTGCGTCGAACGGGACTACAGCGGACATGCCTGACATCAGTAAGCCTGTGCTTGGTGCGGACGTTGCTGTTCCGGTGCAGACAATCACGGAAGCAGATGAGGAGAGTGATGAAGATATTTTTGCTGGAGCAGGAACAGAGTACGACCCGCTTGGACAGGAAGATGAGGACGAGGACAGCGATAGCGAAGACGACGCAGAGCCCGCGAAGAGGAACGATGCTCCGATCGAGTCAGACGACGAAGGTGAAGTACCAAAAGAGCCTGTGGACAAGCAACAATCAAAGACGCAATCTGCTGTATCAACGACCGCGAAGGCGACCAGGAACTATTTTGGGGACAGCTCCAAGCAAACGGAAGAAGAAGCTGCGAAAGACCGCTTCAAGGGCATCGAGAATGTGCTCAAGAAAGCGGCAAATCTTGCGGCCGATAAGACTGGCTCTGACGACGAAGACGATGATCCAACCACTCGTGAAGAGCGCGAAGCACGGAAAGCAAAGCGGGCTCGCATGCTGGCACAGCAGGATCGCGATCTCGAGGACATGGATCTCGGCTTTGGAGGCAGTCGTGGCGAAGACGAAGAGGACGCTCTCGATGCCAAGGTGAAACTGGCAGAGTGGAAGGGTGGTAAGGCAGCTGGCGATGACGGATGGGAAGAAGACGATGGGAAGCGTGGCGATAAGAAGCGCAAACCGAAGAAGAGGAAGGGCGATGTCAATAACGCCGCGGATATTTTCAGGGTGATTGAAGGCAGGAAGGCGAAGGAGAACAAATGAGCTATGCTTACCCATGATAAAAGGAACGAATCTGACCTTCGCATAGGCCAAGCATCTCGACCATTCTACACTCGACACAAAGTCACGTGCTCACATCACTTTGTCACTGCAAGGAGCACATTCGCAGTCTCCGTTGTGGCCAGCCATCTTCCGACAATGGACAAGCCCTTTGCACGCGTTTCAGCTCGTTCGAGCAATGTTTCGCGCTTGCTGCAGCACTGTACGATCCATTGGGCGTTAAGCGCCGAATTGGCTGTCGGAAGCGGATCGCCTGAGCTCCACAACAAGCCCACAACCACACTTGCGCGCTTCGCTCTGCGGTTCCTCTATCCAGACCGTCGTTCAAAGCGAACATGAAACAGCACGCTGCATGATTGCCAAAAATGTAGTCTTGTCGTTGCTGTATTAAGCAACAGCAACGCCGCACGTTTGCAGCCCACGCGTCTTAACGCCGCAGTGCCGCATAGTGCAGAGGTTTGGTTCTGTATATACTTCAGCGGGACATCTGAAGGTAAGTTGATCTTCATTGCGACTCACACCACTGTCTTTTGATACTATTCTCGGCTGTCATTTCTGCTCTGTATTCTCGAAAAATCATCGGCGCCGGCGCTGTAATTGTAATCACATAAAAGCATTTCGACCCCTCAAAACATGACAGAAGAACATCGCGGTCTCGACCTCACATACCTCGAACACGCCATTCGCACACGAAGAATGGATGTTATTCGACACGCTGCAGACTCCACGCGCAATTCAAGAACACTGGCAGCCAGATCTACTCCAGCTTGCTACGAACTACAAGATCATGAAATCGTGGTCTCACGCGCGACGCTCATTGCAGTCATCACACTCTGTTCGATCCTCACGATTTTTAGTATCGTGCTCTTCTCGATACTGCTTTATCGAAAATGGCGTCGAAGCCGGCAAAGTCGGAATGCCGAAGTCTGGGGTCGGCAGTCGTTTTATCGTCATCAAGACAATAGACGCGTGTCTCTGGCGAGAAAGAATGTAGACGATGAGTTCAGCCGTCAGTACCGTGAGGCGTTGGGCACTGTGGTTGAAATCCAGGAGCTGGGGAGTGCTGAGTTCGTGGAGATGGAACGAGGAACAAGAGGAGAGGCTTGGGGCGATGAGAAGGAGAAATTGAGACCTAAATTTGTTGATATGGAGCTTGGTTTGGAGAGTGGATGTGATGAGGCCGTGACGAGAAAGTTTGAGGTTGTGGATGGGAAGGTGAGGCCCAAGGGGTCGGATTGTCGTGCTCAGGCATCAAAGATGAGCAGAGCCAGTCTGTTCTGGTCTGAAGCTGTTGGTGTCTGGATGCCAAGAATCGGAGAGATGAGGCGGTGAGGACTGTTCAACGAGCTGGAAGTTTATCGCAAGAGCACGAGCTGGCAGTCGGTCTCTTTGCCATGCTTTACGAGGGCCTTGTGTTTATGCTGGATAATCTAGATCACTGATCAACTCCCGTCCGCGGAAGTGTCACGCAGGAGGCTTATCAGTCACGCAGAACAACTTTGCCGTGCAACATACTTTCCATCCCCAGCTGAGCATATGGCAAGTTTCTTGACAGCCTCATGTCCAACGTCAGAGCAACCGTCAGTTGCGTGCTATCTGATAAGAAGGAAATTTCTTTTGCCAGCGCATCATGGGCAGCTTCGCTATCAGTGCTCGCACAACTTTTGTCTTCGGCTCCGCCAATCGAAGTTGATATTTCTGTCGTGCTATCAGCCAGTCTGAATTGTGACTCCTCTGGAGCCCATTGTCTAAGCAAGTTATCTGCATAACGACCCTGCATGCTTTCGTGGCGCTGTGCTGACAGCTCACGGGCAGTCGACGTGGCGGTGGCACAGCACCTTGTCACAGCGCCTTGTCACTCGTCAATGCAACGACTTACTCCCTCTCCACGCAGCGGAGTGATATTTCTAGTCGTGTCAAACTTTCCCGTGGCTCTCCTGAGACGCATGTTCCCGGCGTGCATGCATGCTTTTGTCCACCTCACCTCAGGGCTGCATTGTGCCTATCTTTGAAGACATCGGCGAGGTGACCGAACATCTCCACATTTAAGAGCCATGTCTGCTCCCGTCTCATTGGGAGATGGGACAGCGCACGTCAGCTTCGGCAGCTGTGATAATCAGCACCACACCCGCGCTCTGCATGGGATGCGGCGTCAACTCAATCAATTTCAGACGATGGACCTGTAAATACCCATGCTCTTTTGCTCTGACCGCTTCTTTGAACACTGTCGCGATTGCACGCTCACGTGAGAGTTGCAATAAGATGAACATCTTCCTGCTGAACACCATCTCTGCGTGCTGAACATACTGTGTGGATGGATACCGCGTGGCGCAGTAGCGTATGTACGTGAGTTCGGGCAAGCAATTGCCTGTTCGAGTACGGTACGCTACCTAGATGCCAGAATACGAGATGAGATTCGGGTTGCCCGAATCGTACTTGCTGAGACTTGCCGAGAGCTCTGATGTCCAAGCAAAGCTGCGCGGAGAATTCTGACTCCTGTCAGCGATCATCTTTGACTTGGCCCTGAACACAACCAATACATGTGAAGGGCATGGTTCTCTGATGAGCTGGACTTGGCGTTCGACAGATATCAAAGAAATCCATGTCGAGGACCGAAGCGATGCATACCATCGGATCCGCCGATCCACATGCAAAAAAAGGTCCGATCTTTTCTGCGCGATGCCTCGCAATCTCATCAGGATCGTGGTCCGCAGTCCCTGATGATGATGAATGGAGCTGCTGGCAGCTCTCAATTTGGTCGGCGGGACAAATATTGACTGTCCGTTCGTTCGGCGCTGCCCTGCCCCAGACGCCCCGATCTTTAGGCTAGTTCCGGAACCCCCTTGCAATCAATCACAAAGATGCAAGGATGTTTTGACGTCGTTGACTTCACCTTCCCTCTTCGCGATGCCTACCGAGACCAACTTCTGTAAAGCGATGATGAGCGAAGCCCAGCAAATGGGACAGCTGCGTTCTGGGCGGCAGGTGTCGGCTTCGAGAGGCATGGATGGGGCTGTATATTGGTGTTCATCTTGAAGATAGGGCGCATCCGCGTGACCGAAAGACTTTAAAGAAGCTCATTTCGTGCAGCGGTGACACGGACTCATACCCCGCCGGTGACGGAGAGTCGAACGAGACTTTGTCAGCATGTGATGGATGTCAAGTGTGCTGAGCTGAATCTTGCTCAAACGCTCGTGCGGACTGCGGACGCGAGGCTTTGATGCCGGCTTCCATGAGCAAGGACAAGGAGTGCGCCTGCTCTGCGGATCGATCGCAGCGCTTCCGCTCAATGTACAGCGTCAGGTTCGAGTGGGAATACGAAAGTAAAGGCCATTGGCATGCCTCTGACTGGCACGAACATGATGTAGAACTGCAAGGCCTACGAAACTGTCCGTCGATGATGCTTTCACAAGTCGCATTGGTACCTGCATGACGCGCACGCTCGTGCGGGCAGCTCTTGCTGCACAGGTGAAGATATCACAGTCGTGTACGCAATAACACTAGCGTTACAGAAAGTGCTCTGTTTAGCATCGCAGACTGAGTTGACAGGATTTCCGTGCCATGCACGCACTTTTCCAGGATTCCAGTCCTCGCTCACGATACGAGGACGAGCAGATGTGAGTTGTCGAAAGCCACAAATGATGTTGATGATGATGATGATGCGGGCGACGACGCCCCAAACAACAGACCCCCACGAGAAGACCTGAAGTCCAAACGAGCTTTTCCAGTCCCACGCTGTCGGTTTCAAACCAACCAAACCTTCTGCTCTTAGTCGAGCACGGGATATGCAAGACGAGATGGTCGACATAATAGGTCACTGCCAGTCTGTGCACGCTAACACCGGATCGGAGGAATCCTTTGCCGTATTTCCATCAGGCGACTGTCAGCAGGTCCCAATAGCACCGTACACGATGCTGTCTCGACACGAGGGCAAGGTCGCCAGCATGCACACCGAGAACGCAAACTCGCGACCTCCTCCATGGAAGGACTTACGCGCCGAACAAACCGACAATGCGAAAACCGCCAAGCGAATGCGCAGGCACGGCTCTCAAAAACCGCGACGGACCCAAACTCAAAACCACTAAACCGTACTCGCCAAACCACCAAAGCCGAAGAGAAACGAAAGCACAAGCAACAAGCGAACCACATGATGCGCATCTTGCTGCCCAACTCCAAGCTTGCTATAAACCACCAACCAGCTAAACTAGCGAGATAGATTATTAGCTTCCGAGTGTCAAAAGCATTGTCCGCATCAAGCAAAGACGAGAACTCTGATAAATCAAAGTGGCACACGGCTGCAGAGCTCCCCGAGAAGTTGGATTTTTGTGGCGTCGTTTTAGTGCTCGTGCCGTAAAACCAAGTGTGCCTTTGCCCGCTGCCGCGACAATCAGGTCTGCTTTTGCCGTGGCAGGTATGAGCCTATGTTCAGGCCCGCGCTGTTGGGTCGTATAGAGTAGCGAAAAAAGGCGAGAGGCGAGAGGCGAGTGTCGGCAGAGTACAGTCCCGGTAGCTCTTGGTGATCAAGCCTAGGGCTTATGATTACCCTAGCTTCGCAGGAACCACCGATCAAGACCAAGCAAAAGGTAATGCAGTGACACAGGCTCTTTGCAACGAGCGACATACACGGAACAATGATGTGATGATCATTGTTTGTGAAGGTTGCCTATTCGGAACAGAGGCTTTGGAATACTGTACACGTCTTCTTCTCATAACTGTACAATAAACGGGCTGCTGCTTACTTCTAATTCGCGTGCAACAATTCAACCACCCCTGTGATAGATAGCCTAAAAGACAAAGACTGCCTCTCCCCGGACATTGGCGATGAGCCTGGTATTCGCAAGAACCAATGCTGCAAAAAAAGTCGAACAACAACGCTAGCCTCCCAGAATGCATGTATGTGTTGACAACGATCGATCGGTAAGATAATTGCTGCTGCAATGCGTCGCGATGATTCGGCAGTGATGGTGCTGGACAAAAGTGACGCCAGATCATCGTGTGAGTAGATTAGGTCGCCCATGGCAGAGACGCCGCTCTGCTGAGACCAAACGCGAGATGGTCTGCCAAGATGCGGTTCGCAATGCAAGTTGCGGCTCGAGATCGTGAACTGTACCTGACAAGCCAGTAAAAGATCTGGCCAGTTTCAGGCTAGAGGCGGATTTGTGGATCCCAATAAGCCGAGTCTCATCTGGTTGTGTTGATGAGACTGTCCTGGAAGGAGTTCTCAGCGCTTGTCGGGTCCAACAAATTGTACTCGATCCCCTCGTTCCGATAGTGAGGCTTCATATCTTCTTCAAGAGGAAACAACGTCCTATTGAACTTCTCAAGGATCCCGCAATCGGCGGCGCAGGTGGGCGAGATTGGCGCCAGACGGCGTAGAAAGCTGATGGTACGCTCCAAGAGTGACTTGAACCTGTCGCGAGGCACGAGTGGATCAATGTATTTGCTGTTGAATGCTGCAGAGAGCACCAACATGTTTCCGAATTGTCTAAGATTTGTCAGTTTGGCGCCTGTGATGGTCAAAGAGTTGGTACGTACGCATGTGCTGTGCCGTGAATGTTCGTTACAATCAGGCGAGTGTGCTTGGTAATGCCATCGAAAGCGATTGTGCTTTGCATGGCAGCGTCAATGCATCGCTTCGCTGCTATCCAGATTTCGCGATCTCCCAGCTGCTGAATCGCCCGGAATAGATGAATGTCAGCCTTGTCACGAGGGTTGCCATAGCCATCCTTCGCGGCCTCCTCAATGGAGAGGTGATCTTTCAGAAGTGGCATTACATGCAAACAATAGTCCAAGAACGGCCTGTTGATAACATATCGTGCTCCCCAATATTTCGCGCGAAGGCGCGCAGACAAAATGTCTGACGGAGGAGGGTCGTCGTCGTTCCACTTCAGAGGATCTGGGAGGCCTTCTCTCCAATGTTCCAGAATTGATTCATGGCTCTTCAACATCTCCTGCACCTCGGCGAGTGGTTGATCAAGTGAAGCTTTGCCGTACATTTCTCGGTGCACTTGGTTCAATCTGCGTCGCAGGAAGAGTTGAGCCGAGTAGTAGATCAGCATGTTGTCATGGTCTTCCATGCGTCCATCAGGATCAAGCCCAACATATGTCTCGTCATCATTGACCTTATGCGGCATCAAGAGCAGGTGCTCGATTGCTTGGATCCCACTGGCGGGTAATCGTAGCTCAGCAAGGATGTCACTTTCGAGCTGCAGGCACGTCCAGGAAGCCAGCACAATCAGACTTTGTCGCGTATCCTTAATGCGCGCTTGCGACCGAATGTACTGAGATCGGACGCCACCATAGTCCTCCCAATAATTGTCGTTGTATAGCTTGTACCGGTCCAAAAGGATCAGTATTGCGCGACCTGCCATCGTGATCCAGCTCATGCTCTCTTTCACTCGCGCAAGCTGTCCCTTGTACAGACCGGCGAGAAGGAACATTTGAGCATGTACCAGATCGTTCCCATCGCCTTGGTCTCCGAGTATCTCGGCTGCGCGAGCATAGTAGGCAAGGCCTGGAATGACATCCAGGTTGCGAGGGCCGGGAGCGCTCGGAGATCCGTCTACGGAGGAGCGTCTGCTGCGAGAGTCTTGCACGCGCATGTTGGCCTCAGATGGTGGCGTTGGCTGAGTCGTGGGGGTCGACTTCGGAGACATGGGGGAAGGTTTGATGTTCGCCGACACTGGTGAGCTGGCAGAGAATCCTCGCGACCCGGATATCTGGTGTGAGACGACCGTGTTCGCCTGCAGCTTACTGTTAGGAACTGGAGAGGGCAAAGGCTCCTTGTGCAGGCAGATTTTGCCTAGCGCCAGTACGAGGTAGATGATGGCGTTTCCGGGAGATCTCTCGGTCGCAACGTCTCTTGCAACGTCCGAGTCGGTGCCTGTAGTGACACCAACGTTGTTTGGACCAGACCCGTTTGATCGTTGTCGTTTGAGCGGACGCTCGTGGGGGTAGTTGTCGTTGCCAACGGCAAAGGTCGCTCGCGGCCGTCCGCTGCTGTACTTCTTGATGAATGCATCAAACATCTTGCGGAGTCGTCGCTTGTCCAGGAAAGGATGCATGATGTGGATATTCTTCATGTAGCTATCATAGAGCTGGTTAATTGTTGCTGCGTCCAGATCGACGTGACCGTTGGCCTTCAGACCACCAGCACCGTATGGTTCCGAACGCCCACCAGTACTCCCAGGCGTAGTAGGGAAACCCGTACCCCAGACACCTTCCGATGGAGTAGAGACCAGAACCAGGTCACCGCTTTCGTCACTGCGGGCTGGGCCCGCAGGGCCGCCAGCTTGGGTGCCGTCATACTCGTCGATACCTTCACCTCGAGTCCACAGTCGCAGGACTCCACGATCCTCAGCCTCCATGACATAGCCGTCGTTGTGCTCAACGCCAGCTGTCTTGAGAAGCGGACGAACGCTCGGCCACAACAGCAGCAACTTATGCGGAGCTGTGCGGTGGTCCTCGAGGTCGGGTTTGCGAGATCGCGGTGCGTTTTCGTCGTCCGGAAGCGGCTCTTGTTCTGCACCAGCAATCGTATGACCGACATGGTTGGGCTGCGAGTTGTTTTGCGTATTCTGTTCCACGCGACGCAGTCTCGCTTCGAACTGATCAATTTTGGTCGTCAATTCGGCGAGTCCTTGCGAATGTGTTTCCATGTAGCTGAGAAGCTTCTCCATGTTTTTATCCGTCCTGCAGGACCCGTTAGCATTAGTGGAAAGGAAAGCGCCACCAAAACGACGACTTACTTTGCGGGCGGGGTATCGCGATATTGACATGAGAGGTTGTTCTCCTTGCAAAACGAGCACGGATTTCCTTCGTCGCACTTTTGTTTCCGCTGCCGGCATTGCTCACATGCCTGTCGCGAGTCAGCAAAGTCAACACAACAAAAACGCGTTTTTGAATCAGACAAGGAACGCACCTGAGTGGCACGCATCTGTTTGCGCTTGGGACCATAATTCATGTTTGCTGTAGGCCCATAGGTAGGTGGGCCATTGTACATGGGCTGTCCAGGTGGTGGGTATGAGTGATGCTGGTCCACCATTGGGGTCATCGCATATTGAGGATGCTGTTCGTGATGTCCGTGGGAGGGTGGTGGAGCCGGCAAGCCATGATGGGGCACGCCATTCGTGGGCGGATACCCATGATGCGCTCCATGATCCATGGGTTGTGGTGCTGGCGGTGGCGGTTGCGCACCGTCGTGCCCCGATGGGTGAGGGAAATGCGCGGGGCCTGTGGGCGTAGCAGGCGTGCGCTGCTGGCCCGAATCGTGCGAGTATGATCTGTTTACGTTGGTCGGCGCCGGAGTGGCATGGCCGGAACGATTGTAGGTGTGGTCTGGCTGATACTGCGCTTGTCCTTCGCGTTGCTGCTCGTGTGGGGGCTGCGAAGAGCTGTGACGAAAGGGCGGGAGACTCGACGACTGCTCGGAGCTTGGGGGTGGAGGCGCGTAGGCCGTGGGCTGGATGGGAGGGAGCTGCTGCGGGTGCTGTTGCTGTTGCTGCTGCTGCTGCTGCTGCTGTGGAGGATATGACTGCGGCGGAGGGACTCCAGGCTGCGCAGGCGGTGGAGGATATGGCTGGTGTTGCTGTTGCTGCGGCGGTGGAGGCGGCGGTGGTTGATGCTGCTGCTGCTGGGCAGGATGAGGGTGGTGCTGCTGCGAGGGAGGGCCAGGCTGCGCGTAGTGCGGCGGTGGGCGAGAGTCGTGACTAGGAGGAGGGTGTTGGCCGTAAGGCGTCGGTCCTCTCCTGTATGGATCCATAACACGCAAGGTCTCGAGCCATGCGTCGGTCGGCTCGCGGGCACGGGGATGAGCGTGCGCAGAGAGGCTCAGAGCGACATGGCCGAGCCAAGGTGATTATTCTGCGCGCAAGGGTGCTGCGATGGCAGAGTGAGCATGAACCTAACGGTCGTCCTTCCCGAGGACAGTGCCACCCGGGCTTAGTGTCTGATGGAGTTGTGAGTTTAGTTCCGACTCAGATGCGCCCAGCAAAGTCAAATTGGAAGTCAAAAGCGCCCCAGGTGATGATAGGACGAAAGGCTCTCGCGCCAACCCGGCTCTCGTGCTGCTAGTGTGCTGTGCCTGGGAGGCGGCGGCGGCGGCGACGGACACTGGCAGGCGGACGGGCAGACAGGAGACAGACGGTGAGGATGCTGCTTGCTCGGGTGTGCGACCACGCGCCAGGTCAGCGCAGCAACACGCAGCAGCCCGCCGTGGCACGGCAAAACAGCGCTGGCGTGAGGTGTGAAAATGCAATGCATGCAGATGCGATCTGACCTGGGGGGCTTCCCGCAGCAGCAGCACCAGCGGGTCCGCATTGCTGCCACAGAAAGTGGAGAAGACGTGATAACCAGCACCCACCGCCTCCGAACGAAGCTCTTCCGTGCCGTCGTCACCTGCAAACCACAAGCCAGGCCCAACCGACAATCGCCATACTCTACGTCAGAACGAATCGCAGGGGCTGCGCCGTGGCCGTGCTGCTGCTGGCCGTGCTCGCCATGCCCTGTCGATTCGATATATCGGGCTGCGTAAGAGACCACACTGCGAGGCAGCAAAGCAAAGGCGAAGTTGACCGCAGTGTTGACCGCAAGTGACCGCGCGCGCATGAATCAGGAAGCTTTCCTTCACCGGGCGATCGCAAAGGGTACCCCCATCCTACTCAGATCTGGCCGAAACGCACGATGAATCTGCCGACGATGCACGCAATACCATTGTCATTTCATCGCCCTGCAATACTCTCGTCTGTCGCCGGATGCCGTCAGTGCACCGCAACCTCGCCTTAACCTCGCCCAATATTTCACACTCAGGATGGCTAGTTGACAGCTATCGGCAAGCCGATCCTCCTGGGAACTTGCTGGTGACAACGCGCAGTGCAGGGTTCTGCGTCGAGTGCCAAGATACGGCTTCTTCTCAAAACGAGCGTCACAAGCTGCGTGAAGAGCGTTCATATCATCTCCTTTCATTCCGTGCGGTGCTGCCTCTGTCTCTGCCTTCGCCACTGTCAGCATCGAGTCTCGACACACCGGCCGAAGCGAGGCGAGGCGCGCTTGGAAGCGCGCTTCAAATCGGAACCTGGTAGTGAGGCGAGCACTGCAGTCCATCCCCACTGCGACCGCCTTTGATGAGCGCAGTACAACAATCATCATTGTTCCGTCTGACCCTGGATCGATCGTCACACCAAAAGATCCGACCCGCATTGTTTTCGAATGCAACCTTCGACTTTGGGACATGATGCGCGCGCTTGCTGCCGTGTTGACAGGCCTCTCATACTACTAACATTCCCACGACCTGGAAACTGGTCGTTAGCCTCTTTCGGCGTGTCTAACATGGGAGGCGCCGCCCACGTGGTTCGCGAATGCATTAATGATGTTCATTTGGCTGCCACTCCCAGCCGTGGTGCCCGTGTTGGGCGGCAGAATTGATTTGATCAAAGCCGTGCCCACGGCCCTGTGTCGATTTAGCCTGGCTTGCTTGATTCTAGAAGCAGCTTGCTGTTCTTCTCCCGTGCTCTTGGGCGCGCTGAGAGCGTCCCTTCTGATGCCCCTCACCGAATAATGCAGCAGCTGCGCTTCAACGTGCGGTCATCGAAACAGCGCATTTCGGTGTGCAACCCGACGTACACCGCATGTCATTCAACGTCGCGAGATGCGCGTACCACCAGTAACGCAAGCCGTGGCTGGCGCTGTCATTGACCCCAACGTCCTCTGGTCGCACTGCACCAGCCCAATGACACCGACATGCCACTGCCACTGCCAGCGCTTGCACCTGCACCTGCACATCCTCATTTTGCAAATACGATGCCTGATTAGGGAGCTGCGATGGAGCGCATCATTGCGTGATTAGCTACTGATGAGCACCTGGCTGGCGCTCATGTTGCTGCCCAACCCACCCCCGTACTGCCGGTATTTGCGGAAGCGCATCATTACAAGAGCACTGTGCGAACGAGATTAACGGTCACAAGCACGTTCACAACAGACGCGACATGCCCCTTTGCGGTCTGCGAGGTGCGAAGGACGCCTCTGCGCCACCAGACGCCAACATCCCACATGCACCCCAATGGCCGGGTCGAGCCACGTGCGAAGGCGTTCCACCGTTCACAACGGCGCCTTTGGTCACCGGACACTCTACACCGCATTGTCGTACGCGCGCTCTTCTCGCGAGTGCGCAGCGCAACTTGACGACGCACTCGCGGCACATACTGTCCTCCCGGCGTTGCATCGTGGCTCTGTCGGCAGCCGTGGTCTCGAACTCAAAGCAATAGCTGTTTTAACGAGCTTACCTTCGACAAGAGTGCGTGCGTGCGGAACAAGCTCGATGCAAGTCAAACGGGATTGCATGCTATCAACGCCCTCACATGATCGTAAAGTCATGCGGTCGTGCTCTAACTTTCGCGTACATGCACCGAAAATGGATTCCACGGAGTCAGCCTTATGGAATACTCAGCGACTTATCACTTGGAGGCACCGTTCTTTGCGTGGCGACTGAAACGTATACGGTGCTATCGGAGTGTCAAGTCCAAGAACGACCTGCTTGAATGTGACCTCGACCGAGTAATGGTCGACGATATCCTCAGCTTTAAGGTCACGCGCATTCTGCTAGATTCAATTCTTGGCCAACTTTGGATACTAGCATCGAGTCGGGCGGCCTCGAAACCTCGTTATACCTAGGACCACTTCTCTGTTAGGGCGCGCTGACTCGCTATGTTGTGCGCGTGTGCGAGTGCTGCTGCTTCGACGAGATGGATTCGACCAACCGCGGGTTGCGAGGATAGAGAGCAGGGCCATGGATCTGGGACTGTATGTCCCTGCCCTGGCTACAACTGTCACAGCTAAAACTTGCCAAGTTGCCAGCCCGCGATTGAGAACGGCATCATATCGGACTTCTCTCCAGAACACCGGAAGCAAACCGTTCTCGATGTTTGCCCCATGGGCAAAACGCGGCCGAACGTGGCTGTTGCTCTCGACCTGATCCTAGAAATGATCAATCTTCGACTTCCGGCAACTGCAAATTTGACATGCTGATGACACCATGTCTTGCCCCTCATCTCGCGCAGCGACTGATCACCGTGATGAGCACCGCCCGCTGGAGTAGCGGCCTCTATGTGGCGAGTCCATCGACAGCGTCGCGTTACATCTACACACACACTTCCGTCATTGCGAGCGGTCCAATGCTCATCTTCCTGACTACACTACGAGGCCGCGGCCATATTGCGAAGCCAAGTTTTTCTGCTGCTGATCCCGAGTGCTAATAAACGTTATCAGACTAGAGTTGCACTATGAGGAAAGGACATCCGACCCGACGCGGTTCGGCAAGTAGCACGTTGTCGACTTGCCACGCATTCGGCCGAGCGGCGTGCCGGTCCTTGTGCCGTGCGACAGCGTGATGCGGCACCGCAAAGCGCGACGATCAATTTAATCAGCAACACGACGGTATCGGAGGTACAGCACACAGCAACAACCTGAGAAACTGGAATTCCAAGCTACCAGCCAATAGAGGAATTTCTCGCAGGAAGTTGGCTGGACATTCCTAGTTCTCAAGCATGCGACCGCAGGCCTTGTACCTTTGTTATGCAGAGTTGAACTCTCGCATGCCGTTGCTCCGAGACTACTTTTGTGCTCCTCTCGCCGCAATGCCAACCAGGCTCACAACCTGGTGTAGTGAGCGAGACTCCATGTGAACCTTCTACGGGGCTTAGGCAAGCTTGAATGCATCTTGTAGAGTTGTCTCCGCAACGCGACATCTTACACGCCTCCGTGCTGCCGCATGTCTCTTCATCTACCGTGGGGCACAATTTGGGAGTATCAAATGGACCACACGTTCACGCGGTCCGAGCACGGTACTCTAGATCACTGCAGTCGGTGAACGGAACACCGCTTGCAGGATTTCATCACAATCTGCGCCTCCAGGATGCATTCCTCTGTGATTATGTCCTCCGCCACCAACAAGAATGGCTCGAAATACAGCTTTCTGAATGGCGCGGCCAGCTTCCCCAAAACAGTCAATGCGAGTTGACCTTGTCGCTACCAAGATTTGAGAAATCCATCCCGCCGCACAGGAACGTCAGCATGATCTATAATATCTCGCTAACAGACTTCGGAACGCCGCAAAACAGTTTACAATATAGTAAACTTCGAATGACTTGCAGCATCTTATTGCGAAAGGAAGCCGTTATCAACGAGTAGGATCTTCCGTGCAGTAGCAGCACGATACTGACGAAGATGCACACCACTAGTTGGTCCTTGACTCCCACGCAAGCACGGCTCCTTGGGCAGCAGTACAGCAGAAGGCGTGTGCATCATGGGGAGAACAACCACGTAGCCGCGCTGCAGTGGGGGAAGAGGCGCGTTTGCAAGCGCCCAACCAGGGAATTACTAACGTCTCCTATTGATGGCACCGGTGCACTTGAAACACAGATGTTCCCGCCACAATTCCCTTCTCCTTTCCCCGCGATCATTGTTTGTTTCTTACCCCTCATCACGACACATGTCATGGGTATACACACCTGATCACAATCCCATGGCACCGCCTCGGCTTCGCAACATTGATCCGGCGAGAGGAGAGGAGAGAGTGAGGAGAAGGGCGGTCAAAGGCACGCTATACCCTATATGGCATGTGTGCCTGACGATCGCGTACATTTGACCAATACCCAGTTGCCCACCACACCACTTCGTACTTTACACGTATGGCCACGCAGCTTTGACATTGCGTGCCTTGCCGAAGTAGGCATAGCAAGGCAGGAAAGCAGTAATCGAGTACGAACGAACGAAATACGTGATTGCCTGTTGGGCTTTGGATCATCACATGACGCTTGTTTGCACAGGAAAATCGAAAAGGCTTGCTGCTCACCGCATGTATGACAACGACGAACTATGATCGACTGACTACTCATGTGGCATGATGAGGTGCTTGCTTGCTTGCCACGGCTTGCTGGCGCTTGATAACGAGCACACCTCCTACCAAAACCGCATTGAAGCCCAAGCGTCTCCCTGTTGGCGCAGGGCTGAGTCCTGCTTTGCTGCGCTGTCAAACGGACATGCGCGATAGAGCCTCACGATGACTTGCCTCAACGCGCCTGCGCTTGCGCTTGTATGCACGGTGGACGTGGCACAAGGTGGTTGGTGTCCTGCAGTAAAAGCATACCGTAAGTTCTAATTTGCCACAGAGAACTATTTCAAGATCTCATGTTTGCGGCTGGATTTGCATTCGCGGTTGCGGTATGTGGTGGCGTTTTCTGCCAATTGCAGTGCGATGTATGCCATTCATCATCATCCCTCGTGGCCGCCGTCGCCGCTTTGCAGGGACTGTCGAGCTGTGGACTGCAGCAACTCGTTGATGCGCTTAAAACCTCCGATTCGAATCGATTGGAGATCGTGTTCTGACAGGTTCAGTGCCATCTTGACACTCCTGTTGTCTATTGGCGAACTCTTTGGGCTACTCCATGTCTTATCATACGGCGTCTCGTCGGCCGGTGCTGCAGCCTCATCATAATACTCATTCGGCAGTGATGTTGGCGTTGCCGAGATACCCGTTCGGTCGGTGTCGAATTCGGCATGGTCTCCTTCGGCATCTACAAGCCCTGCAGGTAGCATACCGACCGCTGACTCGTTGATAGGGACTGGAACCTTGAGTATGTCAACAGGCGGTGACTTCAGCCACGAGTCTCGAACGGCGAGTCCGAGTACCAGCGCAACTTTCCTGTCGACGCTGTTGCCAACAATTTTCATGCGTTCCGTCGGTAAGCCTACTAGGACTTCGTGATCTGGGTAACCCTGCGCTCTGCGGCATTCCATAATAGTGAGGACGCGATGTTGATTCCAGTGTACAGCCTGTCCGTTCATGCCATCTCCAACCGACAATTTTGTAAGTATAGTCGGAAATGGTCTGTCCGGGAACACACGACGGAAGGACTTACTCCCGGGCCCACACTTGATTTGGTTCTTACCGTGTGAGAACTCCAAGGGCTCGCCCCGAACTAGGCCTGCCTGTGCTGCTTGTACAAGAGACATGCCGAATGGTCGCTGAGGCACAACAGCCATACGAGTCCTGTTGATGGCTGTCTCTTCGGTTGCCGTGCGGTGGTCAGGGTGACTCGGACAGAGGAATGGCTGCCCGTCATAGATAACAGGTAGATCCACGACCGAGTCTTGTGCGCTAACCTGAGCGAAAGGCGTATATGCATCCTCTCGCCGGGAGCCAAACGGCTTTCCGTTCGAGCACCGTCCTAAGTTGCCTCGTCGCTCCAGATGGGCTGGCCGTCTGTGCGTGTACTCTGGCTGCTCCAGCACAGCGCAAGTCGGTGCTGTAGCGATAATGAACACTCGCGATCGTCCTTGCGAGCTTCCGTAGTAGTAGGAGTCCATCAAAAATTGTTGCACTTGGTATCCTAGTCCAACCAAAGCTGCAATCATTTGCGAGAACACATTTTGCTCTCCTAGGCCCTTAACATTATTCGTCATCGCTACCACGTTCTCAAGCACAAGGTACCTAGGCGCGTAGAGGTCGACGTACGAAATGACCGAAGCCACCATCGATGCATTCTGTCTCGACCGGTCACTTTGCTGGTCTCGTTGCATTCTTGAAAAACCTTGGCACGGTGAACCAGCAGATATAATGTCAACTGTCCCAGGCTGTGCTACGAGATCGCGTTGCCTGGACATCATTGCAGATGCAAGGTACTCGTTCACCGAGCCAAGGTAGTATGCAGTCCTGTCCGGGTCTGGATCATTGGCCCGATAGCTATATAGGGCCTTCTCGGCGAGGTCCACGGCGTAGCGGAACTGCACAGCACCGCCCTCTTCCAGCCCACGATCGAATGTGCCACCACCACAGAAGATGCCGAGGCCTGTAAGCTTCGTCTCTGAACTGCTGGCCTGTGGATTCCAGCTCTCATTCACAATCGTCGACTTTTCAACGTTCGAGTCTCTGGCAATGTAGAAATAATCTCCTGTACCACCTCGATCGTAGGGCGTAGGGATATTGCCTGCTGCGACTTGCTCGCGATCGAAGAACTTGGTGTGGCATTGGCGAACGATGTCATCTCTGGGTCTTGAATACTTCTCATCGCTTACGATCAACTCATTCGGTCGCGCTCTCCTATTCCCCTCTGCCTCCGCAGCGTATTCTAGCCTTCGCAAGAGCACGTAGTCTCGGCCTCGCTCGTTCCGGAAGTCGACGATGATAGCTGGTTCGCAATTGCGTCCAAGGGCGTCCTGCTCTTTGTCTACAAGAACGGCGTCACCGACCTTGTAGTTTACTGCCAATCTGTCGATGTAGTCATCCTGGTGGCAACAACAAAAGTGCTCTTTCTCCAGTTTTACGAAGTCGTATTGGTTCAGCTCCGGTACAGTGCGGAATGTGCGGCGTACAAAGAAGCCTTTTTGGGCCGAGGGATCGTATGCAAACCAAGAGACATTGACTCTGCCTACAATATCTTCAATGTCGTCGAGGTACAGAGCCTCTTGCTTTCCGCATCCACAATTGTCCGAGAGGAAAAGTTCCTGCTTGTAGGGATAGAAAGCATTTCCGATCGTGGTGTCTTCTGGCTGGTACAGCCAGATGACATCGAGTCGTCTGCTGTCTTTGCGATCCTTCCAGATGCGCTGCACATACGCATACCACAAGTCAGCGTTCGACAGCTTCCAATCGCCTGTCTTGTCTGCAGGTACTGCTACGACATCTCCTGCTCGCACGTCCGTAACCTTTCTCAAGGGCTGCGCCTCGATTAGCTCTTGAGCAGGGAAACTCTCGCTGCAAAGAGGAGACAAGCCAAGACTGGCCTTGCGGGTATTCACGAGCTCGCGCAAGCCCTCCTCGGCGATTCTGGGCATACCCAGCATATCCGCGAAGTACATCTTTTGGAAGCATGCGTATGCAAATGGCGTAACGACAGTCTTGCCTTCGTAATTCACGGGCTGCGTAGGTATCGCTCTAAGTCTTTCAGGATGAACTTCTCCCCACAATGGATTGTCACATAGTGCTGTTCGCTCCGAGGTACCAGCTGACTGGCGGTCGATATCCCAGCATTCTTTCCAGAGAAATTCGACATTGACTGCAACCAAGGTTCGGAAATCCAGAAGCTGTATGCGCTTGTGCCAAGCTTGAAAGACTGCGTTGTTGCTGTGCGCGGCTTGTAGCCACGACCAAAAGTCGCAGCGGAAATGCGCGATTGTCACATCCTCGTGGTCGCACATATAGTCGATGAAATAGTCCGTAAATTGCGCAAGCATAAGAAAAGGCGTGTAGAAGCGCCGATATTCTACGGCAGGCCGACCAAGCTTGTAGTAGAATTCTTGATCCTTGGCGATCCTCGACTGTATGCATATACGGTCCGTCCATGGCCGCGAGTCGTCGCCATATTCAAGAGTGAGGACATCGAAGGGGATGTCTTTTACGAATATTCTCCTGTTGCCGAAGGACAAGGTACCGGTGAAATAGAACTCGCTCTTCCGCGCCATCGTGAGTTTCTCCAATGTAACAAGCTCATTCGCATGCCATGCCATACTTGGTAGCTGATAAATCGTGAAATCGTCCAATGTAAAGTAGGTGTACTCCGGTCGCGTCTTTTGTGTAGGGGGATATGCTTCGTTGAATGCAATCTGCAAAGTCGCTACAGCTCTGTGTTCTTGATTGGCCTTCAGCTCCGAACCTCGATACATCCAGTGGGGGTAGGCTGAAGTGCTTGGACGCACGAAAAGCTTTCTGGCTTGCGCTCTGGCGACATCCTCGTCGCTCACCTCGCACTTCAACTTCCTGGTTCGAATTGGAGCATTGCACTTCATGTCCTCGTCACTGGACGTAGCAGCACCAGAAAGCCCACAACTGTGCCGGTAGCTTCCAGTCCTGTCTTCATTGTCGGTGACTGGCGTCAATGTACCATTGACAATGCGCACAGCTTCTTTACGAAGCTCTCCCGAATTCCACTGCGTCAAGCGCCTCCTCTTCTTCGGTCGTATAGGCACTGCAAGTGCGATTTCATCCTCCTCGTCGTCCTCCTCTTCCATCTCGAGGATCAGACTCGTATTGCACTTTTGGCGCGCGGCTGCCGGCTCGCTGTCATCGCGCTCGCTACGTACTGGAAGTTCTTGAGAGCTCCATTCGGATCGCGTGATGTTGGGCATCGTCCATCTGGTCGTGCTACAAGTCTGCAAAATGCGTGCGCGCGCGTTGTGGCTGTGATTGATGCAGAGGAGGATCTGTTTGTGAGTCCTGCTATATGATGTACGTTGCGCAGATGCATGAAGTGAAATAATACGCCCTCACCTTAAGGCGCCGTGCGGTGGTGGTGCGGAGTCGGAGTCGAGTCTAAACGCGAACCAGCCACCAGATTGACACGCCATTGTCAGCCCTATTGCTGGCCAGTAGTACGATACCAGACCACCTGCCACTGTTGAAGTCGAGATGAAGCAACCGCGTCCTGTGTCAATGAGTTGGCTCACTTGCGATGGCAGAGGTAGGAAGAACGTGAATGTGAACGTTGTGGATGGGGGCATGACGTTTCATTTCACGTTCCATGCTCTAGCGTGGTTGTCGGCACGTGCGCTCAACCCAGGCCCCTCTGTCATCACATGTATATCTTCCAAAACCATCATGTACGCTGAAACATTGGCAGGGTAATACGTGTGAGCAAGCCGTTGCACCTCTTTCCTACAGTATAGAATACAGTTCCCATACACCATCATCCGTAATATCGTCGGTACAGTTGATCCGTTCTTGCCAGCGTGTCAATTGATCAATCATCCACCCACTTTCCATCTCGATGCAAGAAACAAGACCCAAACGCCTCGCTGAAACCACCGCGAAGAAGCTCAGCAATATTCGTCTTATTCATCAACGTCCCAACCCTTTCTTTCTTTCGTATTACTTTCCGCGATCACCCTCGGCACGCTCTCGCTGCTGATCGCGATTCTGATCGGACTCCTTAGGGGAACTCCAAAATCGTCCTCCCCATCATCACTAAGGTCCTCTGCTTCTGTATCAAAGTCATGCTCGATGTCACTGTCGTCAAGATCAAAAGAGCCTGGCACATGCTTAGGCATGCCAGCTGGACTTTCGAACAGCAGAGCCTTGGGAAAAGCACCCTTCGCAAATCTGGCTGCGATCTTAAGCATAATTGCTACAAGATTCACCGGAGGCCCGAGGAAGGTAGAGGCCGCTCTGCGCACAAGAGCTGTGGCCATTGCTTGATCCTTCTCAGACTTGGTCTGCGACCGCCGTGACAGCGAACGAAGGGAACTGCTCGATGCTGAGGAAATCGCAGAAAGTCTCGTTGTCTCCCTTTGAATAGGGACGAAACCTGTGGTGCCCCCAATGTCCCTCCGCGCCTGAATCCTAGCCTGTATCGCCGCATATGGGTCCGATTCCGACGATGCAACGCGAGTCAAGTGAGTTGCCATTGGGATACTGTCCTCTGCAGCAAGTCGCTTAATTTCCTCTGGTGTCTGCTCGCTAGACAGTGCGGAACTGCTAGATACAACCGGGGCACATGCCTCTTGCGCCAAAGGCGCGTGGGGATCGTCCTTTGTGCCGTGCAGAAGGCTGTCGCCATCGTGCAATAGGTCTGGTAGCGAGACGATGTTCCCAGATCCTGTAGCGACCGGTACCTCAGCCTCATCTTTGCCGAACGAACCATCTCCACGAGCGGTGACAAATGCTGCATCACCTGCCGCGTCTTCGAGAACCGCTGAGTCGGGTGGAATTGAGATGCCATCCGGGTGTATGGTGTCGTCGTCGAAACTAAGCCCAGTTTCTGATTGGTCGGGTTCAGCGGCGTTGCTTTCCGAGCCCTCAAGTTCTTGGAATCCTTCTTGAAGAACGACGGGTTTGCCCGCGACATCGTTATTGGTGAGCGTAGGATGATGTATAATAGATTGCGACGTAGCAAAATTCTGCAGAGGTTCTCGAAGGATCGTCCCACGTGAGGACTCAAAATCAAAACTCACATTGGAGTCCGGAGGAGAAGGGGGCATGTCCGTGGGAATTGATTGGAAGGACCGGCGATCATTAGCATCGTCCTCTTCCACTCCTCCTTGTGACTGGGATATAGGTATTGGCGATGCTTGGGTATTTGACATACCGCCCACGGACGGGTCGTGGACAGGCACTGGCGAGTGCGCGCGGGCAGCTCCTGGTCGAGTGGGAGACGCATCAGCCCCTCGAGGCGACGTCCCTCGCGATGCTGGTTCTTGCGAAGATGTTGGAACTCCATTCCTCGTTGGCGTGGAGCGTAGTCTCGAGGGCGGTGTAGATTGCAGGGAGAGCATTTGGGCTGGAGCGGTGACGGACCGCAGTTCAATTCCTCTGGCTCGATCTTTGACCGTTGGTTTTCTCTCGAAGGGCTTGGTGACTGGAAGAGCCCTGACCGTATCTGCACCCTCGTCTGTGTGTTCTGTAGACGAGCCTGAGCTGCCTTCCTCATCCGAGGCCGTAACGCTCCCAGATCCTGACCCTTCACTTAGGCGGTCTTGCTCAGGTGTCCAACCCTCAGGTTTCCAGCTGTAGGCCTTGTCGAGTCTCCATTTCTTTGCAGGGCCATCAGTCCTTCGCCTTCTCCTTCTCGGCCTAGGCTCTTCCTCCTCTGGTATGTCCACGCTGAAAGTCCTTGCGAATGGGCACGCCGTCCTTTCATAGAATAGCACTTTCTGCAATGTAATTTTGAACTCCTCCACTCTTTCGAGGTCCTCAGGTGTATCTCCAGGCAGTTCAATGCGGTAATAGGTGTCTGGCAATACGCGCATAGCGAATTTGCTCACTCCATCCACGCACCAGCAATTGCTCCTCGGAAGGATGGCGTGCAACAGGGACCCCGAATGTAGAAATGATACAGAGCCTGGCACGCGGTATATCTCGAGCGGCCCAGCCGCCATTGTCTTTTCCGTCGATGTTGCCCATGGCAAGGTGCCATTTCGGTTGCCTCCCGGGCTGTATGTCCCGGAGCTACTGCTCGGCCGTCCTGTTGTACTGCTCGTGAACTTGACAATCTTGCTCGTCGGGTGTGTGAACAGCGTTTCGACACCCTCCGTGGCGCCGATGTCTACCGCGGTCGAGGGGCGTTTCGAGGCGCTGGCGGAGAAGGATCTGTTCAGTGCTGCCTTGCGCGTGGGCTGCTCAGGCGTTCTCGGGACAGTCGTCGACATTCTGGCGGCACTCCAGGCATCGGGGCCGTCGTTGGCGTTAGGAGCTGTTGCCGTTGCACCCTCCCTCTCGCGAGAGGAGCGCTGCGGGTTGAGACGCGATTCTTGGTAGCGGGCGACGTTGGGCGATGATCATTTGGTCCGCTCAGAAGTTTCAAGCCGTCCTTCAGTCGGCCTCTACCCACGCCGCACGTTGCGATGCTTGCATGACTGGAGCATGTTGATGTATGCACAGTGCAGTACACCCGCAGCCTGCCCTCGGGCCTGTTCACATGCACGACGCGGGAATGGTTGATCCCTGCGTCGACGTGCGTCATTGGTCTACAGGCCATGCACGACGAGATTGGACTTCTTTGATCACACACGATGCTATTCTTGCTGCTGACAACCACGAGGGACTCGGGGTAGGTCCTGATCCCCATCGTCTACTCGCCTCTGGCAAGTCGGTCTAGTTCGTGCGATACCACGAGAAGCTGCGGAGTTCGCCTTCCATCGACCTGCACTGCTCAACGACGGGGAGGTCGCTGCAAAGATCTGGTCTGTGCTGGATCGCGGACAACCTACAAAGCTCACGGCGAGACGAAAATAGCCAACAGACTTGAGAGGTTGCATCGACTTCAGGAAGACGCTTCTTCGTATAGCGAAGAGCGAGGAAGATCAGGAACCAGGCACACCGCGTCTCATCGTTACGCAGAGCCACGACGCGCAGCAAACACGTCATCGCTTCAGCTTCCTCAAAACTTGTCGCATGCTCACCTTCGCAGCTCTTCCAACACCGACCCATGAAATAGCGACACGATGAGCAACTCTGGCTCATTTGGCAGCTTCGAGCTGAACAGCATCGTGCGAGGCGCCCAGTTGACCGTGGTCGGCGCCAACAGAGCTCTCCAAAACCCAAGCTTGTTCACCAGCGAGCTCTACAAACAGGCGGCTTTGGCTGTAGTGGCTGGGCTGGCAATCAGGCTACTCGTGGCCATACCCGTATGATTATCGCTGTCGAAGTCGGAGAGGCAGCGCTGACACTGCTCAGACGATCGGCATACGCGTGCTTCTCCAATTCCTCGGCCTCTTCATCGACCTCTCCGAAACGACCTGGGATGCGGACATTATCGATGGCATCTCCTTCATCGAGAACTCCGTTCTGCAGATCCCGTTCTTTCTCATGACCTTCATTCGTCAGCTGAGCCCAGCAATGGACCACTTGTTCATGGAGAGTCTGCAATGGGTCGACCAGACGTACATTCAAAAGCACAAAACCGATGACCCGTCGCAACTAAGAGCTATGTACTATCCGAACTTGAGGATGTATAACCAACAAGCCCCCTCGGCGCAAAAGAAGGAACCATACCAGGCACTGAAGGCGTTCTGCTTCAGGTTTGGTAAGAAGGCTGCTGTGTCGTTGGGCGTGTACTTGCTGTCTCTCCTACCATACGTAGGAAGATTTGTACTTCCAGCGGCATCATTCTACACCTTCAACAAGGCCGTGGGACTGCCACCTGCTCTACTGATCTTTGGAAGTTCAATCTTTCTGCCGAAGCGTTACCTGGTCATGTTCTTGCAGAGCTACTTCTCCAGCAGAACGCTCATGCGCGAATTGGTGAGCCGCTCTGTTCGTAGCTCGCCACATGTCGTTCACTGACAGTTTCCTCAGCTCGATCCGTATTTCTCACGAATTCGCTACACGCCCGAACAGAAGAAGCAGTGGTTTCGCGATCGAGAAGGTGTGCTCTTCGGCTTCGCATTCGCCTTTGTCTCCTTCCTCAAGATTCCGCTTCTCGGTGTGCTCATTTATGGCATCGCCGAAGCTTCCACAGCGTACCTTGTCACCAAAATCACCGAGCCACCGCCAGAGCCACAGCGAATTGAAGAGTTCAAGAAGGAGGACATCCACTGGAAGAACAAGCATGAATTCGTCAGCCTGCCGCTCGACGCAATCGACAAACTAAACACGACACTCAAAGAGAAGAGACACAGTGCAACAGAATCTGAGGTGAAGGCAGGACGTCAGTTTTCGTAAGAGCAATTTGCTGTACGCATTGCGACCTCCAGGAACTCATAACAATCGAGCTATCATGATGCAACTGCTGTCTCCAATCTCCGAAGCTATGGTGCAAGCTTCGTGAATGCTGGCTATAATCAGCGACAGCAACTCAGTAATGACCCCTCGAAAGCCAAATTATCCAAGGACACGAAGCAGCACCGCATAGCCATGCATTGGCCCAAAATGTTCGCTGCAATCCCAATGGCGGATTTACTTCGGCTCTCGCCATGTGTTCATCGTGACCGAGTTTGGCAGCTGGCTAAGCTCGCAGCTCCATATGCGCCCCGCAAGCAAGAGCTCTCGATGACAGCACAATTGCCAACTGATGAACTGAGCAACCTATTGATGGAGCTCTTATCAGCCATCTTGTCGGGAAGCGCAGCCGCGGCCACGAGAGAGGCGCGGCCGTGTTCCCGGCAGACAGGCATCTTATCTGTCGATGGTCTTGTTGTCCAATGCCGCGACCCCGCTCCAGATCTTGGGCAACGAGGACAGTGCAAATAGGTGGATTAATAAACCACGTTGCTGCTCCCAAATTCTTTCTCTTGTCTTGTCTCCGCTGCCCAGCTCTTTTTCCATATCGATATTCACACATCAACAAGTAGACCAGGAAGCAACAGTCATCATGGGCAGGGAAGGCCTGAGATACGCAGCAAAGGTAGAGCTCGACAAAGATGCGGGCACGCTTCCTTATTTGCATGTAAGTAAACTAGGGTAACACCAATGACCGTGATGTCCACAGCTAATCCGGAGCTGTTGTAGAACAGATGGCATCCTGACAGTACGTAAGCCACCAAATCGTATCTCCACTTCACCTCACCTAACATACTCCTCGCCAGTCCCAACCATTGGCGACATCAAAGATGGCGAAACCGTCAAAATCGAATGCGTCGACTGGACTGGAGGACAAATCGGAAACAATGATTCAGCCGACGATATGCGAGATGTTGATTTGACCAAAATTCATTATTTGACTGGACCGTTTAATGTTGAGAATGCGGAGCCGGGTGATATTCTGGTCGTTGATATTCAGGATGTGCAGCCTTTGGAGCATCAGCCTTGGGGGTTTACTGGGGTTTTTGCAAAGGAGAATGGTGGGGTGAGTATTCCACACATTGGACAGGACAATACTTGAGTGGTTGGGTGATGAGAGTGATAATACTGACACGAAAGTCTAGGGTTTCCTCGATGAGATCTACCCGAAGCCTGCCAAAGCCATCTGGGATTTTGAAGGCATCAATTGTTCTTCTAGACATATTCCTGGAGTCCGCTTCGCTGGTCTCATTCATCCGGGTATCTTGGGCTGTGCTCCATCTCAAGAGGTCCTCGAGCTGTGGAATAAGCGTGAAGGGGAATTGATCTCGGCTTGCAGCCACATGAATCGCGATGTCGCAAAGCCGCCCGAGCCGGTCAATGTCCACGTCGGTACAGGAGATGAGAAGATCAAAGAGAAGGTCGGCAAGGAAGGAGCACGAACCATTCCAGGCAGACCCGAACATGGAGGGAACTGTGATATCAAGAACTTGAGTCGAGGATCCAAAGTCTACCTTCCTGTGCATGTCAAGGGAGCTAAATTCTCAGTTGGCGATTTGCATTTCTCTCAAGGTGATGGAGAGATCAGTTTCTGCGGGTAAGAAGACTCTCCCCTGATCGTCCCGATCGTGGCTGCGGACAATCGACATAGCTAACCTCCTCCCAGAGCCATCGAAATGGCCGGCGTCATCACCATAAAATTCTCAGTCATGAAAAACGGCCTCGAACGCCTCGGAACCAAATCCCCAATTTACATCCCCGGCCCCGTCGAACCCCAATTCGGTCCAGGCCGATACATTTACTTTGAAGGCTTTTCCGTCGACGAGAATGGCAAGCAACACTACTTAGATGCCACAGTCGCCTATCGTCAAACCTGTCTGCGTGTAATCGAATATCTGCGCAGATACGGATATGATGATTATCAGATTTATCTGCTGCTGTCTTGTGCGCCTGTACAAGGACATATTGCGGGTATTGTGGATATTCCGAATGCGTGCACGACATTGGGGTTGCCGATTGATATTTTTGATTTTGATATTAGGCCAGAGGCGGAGGTTGTGAAGAGGGATTTGGGGGCTTGTGCGAAGGCTAGTTCTTGAGTAGGGAGCAAAGGGTGGTCGTTCGAATAGCAGGATTGTGAGGGACTCCATTTGATCGTATGTTTGAACTTCGAGATAGGCAAACAGGTATGCAATTCTGAATTCAAACGGCACAAGCCCCGATACTCTGTCCTTTTCGTCAGCAATGGCCCCTTCATGTTTATCCAGGGCATTAACAAATATAAAGTCTTCTTCCGATTCCGAATGGAGCTGTACTGCCTGACACGAATCAATTTGCATTCTGGTGAAGACTGTGGTCTGTACCTGGTGAACCCTCCGAAAACCTACGATGGAAGAAGGATTCCGAGCTACGTATCGCAGGATGGACACTCATCCTTCCTCCATTCCTCAATGTAATGTATACCCACTAAAAGGCTCGGCTAGAAATCCGGCGGACTTTTTCTGGATGTTGGAACGAGCGAGCCTCGACTTCAGCATTTCCATTCAGTAGAGGACCAGAGTCGATTATCGGTTCCAGTATCTTGCTCTCGAGCTACTTATATTGGAGATATCGTTGAGCCATATGGCGAACGGGACCACCACCGCAGGATCATATAAACAGCCACGACAACAAGGGAGACCATTTCAGAGGCAATAAACTGGCATTGTATCTGCCTTTACGTATATCTGCCAATACCAATGTATGGATCAAAATGGTAGGCGAGCAAGCTACCAAAAAGTAACATCCCTTATACTTCATTCGCCCTTTGCGCTCCAGATTCACTTCTGACAATCTGCATCCCTCATCTGCTCGTGTTTGTGTGTAGTATCATCGTTCCAGTTTCTTACTTCGCGGGTCCGTGAAGTCTTCTGTCTATCATAGCAGTATCATGTTCTCCGCTCGTTTGAGCTTCGATCGTCGTCGCTTGTTCTAGTGTCTGCTCCAGCGCAGCTCCCATCTGGACAAGCCCAAACATGCATGGCTGTGTTCCATACAAGCCGATACAGCACTCTATCATGGCAAGCCTAAGGCCTGGAAGGACCTTTTTGCTCGCGCATTTTCTTCGTATTGCCTCGGTGACCAAAAGAATGCTGTATGCCTGGCGAGGAGGCTCCATGAGCCCTACCGAGCACTCGATCGCGTCTCAGGTTTTCGAACCCTCCAGTCTCCTTCGTATTAGCTTCTGCAAAATTAACAGTTCCTTGCGTTGTTCTGCAGAAAGTTCGGTAGTCTGCTCGCTTGCTGGTGGTGACGGTGGCGCCACCGAAGGTGCGGACTTGGTCTTTTCGGCGTCCTCGGCCGCCATGATTTCCTCAACCACGGCAGAGGGGGCTTCAGCCTGTGAGGAATTGATTAGTTGCTGCTGACGTCATGTAGGAAGGCTGAAGAGTCAGTTGGTGAGGACTTACGATCAGAGCACCAACGAGATTCTGCACCTGGTCTTCACCTAATCCCAGATCTTTATTCTCTCTCGCGAGTTGCGCGAGGTTGAGTGCGACTTGCTGCTCGTTGAAGGGACGCTTCGCGAAATTGGCTTGTTCCAGTGTGCTGGGTGGGGCGTTAGGAATGTTGACTCTGCGCCGCTTGTATGCCCGCTCGTCGCGAAGTTCTTGCACGCGCGTACTGTGCCAATGTAAGTCATGAGTCAATGATCTGGATGTGGGAATCTTACTCTTTGACTTTATCGATAAAATCAAGCTTGATGCCATGGGCTGGCAGCTTGTACACCATGGGCCCGTCATCGTGGTCGTAGAAATCAGAGTCAGATGCATCGGACTCGTCCTCAAGGACCTCAATAATGCCGTTGTTGCGATGTCCGCGAGTGAGAGCGGTGTCAGCGACGACCGGATTCTTCGGCTTTCGGACATGGATTCTGCGACGGATGGAAGTTTGGGCGTCCACCGTTCTGCGTCGCTGCAGCGACGAGACGTCGACCTTGCGCAGCTCCTGGTCGACATGTAGTGGGCACATCCAGTCATGTACCTTCTTCCCATTCTGATTGAGCGCAGGAGGGTTCGCAAGAGGAGGATCCAGACAGTCCAAATGCCAGTGTTGTTGGCAGTGATCGCAAGTCACGATGGCGCGCTTCGTGCCGGCAATCTGTTGAGAAGAGTGCCCACATTGGTAGCACAGTACAAGATTGCCTTTGCTGTCGCGCAGTCTGTAGTAGTCAGGCTGATCATCAGAGTACCCAGGTCGATTACTGTGAGGATGATGTCAGCCGCATCCTAAGACGATAATTTGACAAGGTGGACTTACCGTGTCGGCTTGCCACTCAAAGCATCTGCAAAAGCGCCATTGCGATCTGCACTGACGCCCTCGAAATAGTTCTTGATGTGCTCCGGCAAGTCAAAGGTCTTGGGATTGGACTTCTTAAGGCCAGCAAGCAGTGGCGCAAACAGGCCGGTCGGGGCTTTCTTCTCTGGGTATTCGGCAGAAATCGGTTTCCTCGCAACGCAGATGTAGCAGTACCATGGCTCGTCGAGTTCCTTTGCTTCCTCACTGAGCGGCGGATCTAGACAGGTGAAGTGGAACGACCGGTCGCACCCATCGCAGCAAAGGAGAAAGCCGGAACCGCCACAGGCTGAGCAGAAGTCGTTGTTCTCAGATCGCTGCGATTCAGATGTCAGATTCAACTTCTTGTCGTATGCAGGAAGCATATAAAGTAGCGGCGACGATGAGAGGTGACGTTGCGGAAGATGCATAGAGTGTTTCGGTGATGTGCAGGAGAGAGTTGTGTGGAAACGAGAGTAAAGGGTTTAGCGCATCGCCTTGCGCGTTGTCTTACCATTTCGTTGTCATCATCCCCGATTGGACTGTTTCTTCCTGCGCCACCAGCGCCAGAAATGCCACTGTGGGCTGCCAACTGTCGCTTCTCTGGTCTGTACATAGGATGGTGAGTCAGCATGTGTGCTCGTGCAAGAATACCTGAAGTGGTGCTGCTGTTTGCAGGCCCCACTCTGCAGAACCGAATTTTTGACTGGGACGAATATGGGAGATACTGCCCGTTCAGTCGCGTCGCATTTTTCGGCGCATGCGGATAGTGCAGCAGTGTTTAAGCCACGCTCCTGTTGGTATGGGCGGAAAAGGGGATGATGGTGACTTACGACTGCTTGGTCTTCGCCCTCTTCCCTGTGAGCTTCGGCACCGGCTTGTTAAATCTGGGTGTACTTTGCCTGGAGTTCACTGGTGACAAGTCAGACAATGGTGAGTCGATGTCGTTGGACACTGCTCGACTTCCTCGAGCACTTGCTGCGCGGTTGCCGTGTAACTCCAACCGGAGCGATGGTGGCGCGAGAGCCCCATCCTTTACACGGTGCAAGCGTGACCGTGGTTGCGACAGAGCAGGGCGGATACTGCTTTCTTGGTACTCGAAATCGCGTTCAATGCCCTCCCTGAGCCTCTGCTTTTTGGCGGCCAGGGCACGCTCGCCCTCATCATCGAACGCGTCTGCAGAGGACCGTTTGATGGCATTGCTAGGGGCTGCGAGAGAGCCACGCTCTGCAGCATGGTCCTTACCTTGAAGGCCGTTGACTCTCGACGAGGGTCCAGCAAAGCTGCTGGTCGGCCGAGCTGGGGAGTTGACCTCTTCCTCGCCGTCATCTTCATTCGAGGTAAGCGATGTGAGCGACGAGTCACTACCAACGCTACCCGAGCGCTTCCTCGGTGAGATTGACATTTTGCCGTTGCCTGAACGACGCCGACTCGGATCTTTCATGGGCGACTTGACTTTGAGAGAGATTTTGGGCTTCATTGGTTCGAGAAATTCGGTAGACGGCACTGCAGTAGAAGCTTCAGGTGCCGTCGAGGAGTGTGCAGGCTGCAGAGTGAGGCTTTTTGCGGGTGAATAGGCGGCCACTCGAGCCTGCTGTGTTTCGGTTGGTTTTGCTGCGGCTTGCCGTGCCTTGTTCTTGGCGTCCTTCAGCTTCTTTTTGGCAGCGCGAACATAATCCTGGAACTCGGTATTTTGAGCTTGCGTGGCATTCTGTGTCAAGATAGCCTCAAGCAGTACGCGAAGATTCTTGTCCAGTTGGCTTTGTTCGTAGATCTCGTTGACAGCATCCGCGAGGTCAGGCTTTCCGACCTCAATTGCACGTGCTTTGGCGGCTTCAACCACTCGCTTGAGCTTATCGACATCGTACGCATATTGTGGTACGCGATGGTTCGTAGCGGCAGCGGCCTTCTTCCTGGTTGCGCCAGCAGAGGGAGGTGCTGGGGCAGGAGTTGCAGATTCTGAAGGTTCACTCTTTCGCTTCACAGCTCGCGGTCGCGCAGATCGCTCTTTCTTCTTGCCATGCTTCCCAGGCGCGTAGTCATCGTCCTTTTCGTCATCAACCACGATCGGACGCGAAGGCGCGGTGTCCGTAGGCTGCGGTGTACTGGCTCCTGGTGCTGGTGTCCCTTCAGGAGTGCTCTGCACGTCTCCGCCTACAGCGGCAGAGCTTCGCCCCAGTACAGATTTACGTGCCCCTTCTCCTTTCACCCTCTGCTTGACCTTTGTATTCGGCAACTCGCCTAGTGGTTGCATATGCTCCAGCACGCCGTATGGCGCCGCGCCATGGTCTTCGTACGAGGCCTTGGGCGCAGCGAGCGACGGCTCTACCCAGCGGTCCATAAAGGTCTTCTCCTTCGCCCTATCATGGGGCGCGACCTTGCTTGGATTGCTGCCGCTGCGTTGTGTATGGAGGATGCGCTCGACTTGAGGTGTGGCAGATGCCGTGCTGGGCATTGTTTTCGGATCGGATTGCTCGGCCACGGCCAGTGGTATGCACTCGTCACTGCAAGCATGTTAGCGACGTGCACTAGATCAAATACACGAATCTGCATTCGCAAGTACCCTGGACGATGCGGCCGTTGCGAGGTGTTGCAAGACACACGCTACGCGATTCTTCGCGTGAACTAGGAGTCGAAGTTCGATAACCAAGGAGAGTTGCAAGCCGCTCGGGCCACCTTGCACGCGTTTGACCGAACACACGAGACACAATACGAAGTATGTAACGTGCTCAAATGATCACTTGATAGTGCTCAGTAGAGGAACAGAATGCTATGCAAAACTTTGTTGTAGTCGCGCGTGACAATAGCAGCTATTGTAATGCCGACTCCATTGCTCACAATCACACAGGGTGGATTCGAAGCACCCTCGGGATGAGACATTACATCAGACGGACTACGCATCACTTTATTGCAGGCTCTCACCACCACGATGCAGCTAAGTCTGGTTTTTCCATTTGTTTTCTGTACAGGCAGGCCGAGATGACTGTATGTCTGCTATCTCACGTGCACTGCTTGGAGTTGCCTCGCCCCCCTTGGTGGCGATTTGTCATCTTATCAAGTGCTCGGTGACTCGACCATCGCTGCAGCGTCTGCCTATACGGCATACCTCATGGTCTCCGGTTCCATCCATCGACACAAAGCGCACTGCAGAGCGCTTACTCTTCATCGTCGCTGCTCTCCTCCTCCGACTCCTCTTCCTCCTCTTCGGCCTTTGGTGCAGCCGCCTTCTTGGCCTTCTTCTTCTTCTTGCTCTTTGGCTTCTTAGCTTTGGTGCTGTTCTTGTTCAGGGGCAGCTCCAAGATCTTCAGAACTTCCTCGTCCGTGATCTTCTTGTCCGATTGCCACTGGGAGATATCCACAGCTGGAGGTGCTGACAGCTTCTGCACACCATTCTTGGTGATGGCTACACTGAAGTCAGTAAATGCATTTTGACAATGACCTGAATCTCGGACAGTCTAGGCCTCAGTCCTTTTACTCACCGACAGTCTCGAATAGACGGCTCACTGGCTCGCCATCCGTAGAGCCTGCAGGCTCGTATGCACGAACAACACCACCGCGGACGCACTCAATCACGCCGACCTTGGCGTCCTTCTCACTGTCAAGCTGGCGCAAGCTGAATGGGAACGTGCCGAATTTCTTCTGGATTTCCGAAAGGGTGGCCCTCGAGCTGGGTCGCTTCAGTCCGTAGGTGGTAGCAGTCCTGCGATGCAGTGTCGTCCTCTTTGGCAAGCTCTTGACTTTGCCGTTTCCAGTGCTCACGCCGATCTCTAGGCCCCAGACTTCACCAACCTCCGCAAGGCCCTCGCCCTTCACGCCTTCGCCCGGTGCCAGAATAATCTTCTTCTTGCCCTCGATCTCGTTGCGATCGAAGAGCCAGCATGTCGTGTTCTCCACCAGATTGCAGTCATAGCTCTTGACAACCTTCTCGAGCAGCTGTGTGATCTTTGCCTGGCTGTATGGCTTCTGCGATTGTGCCTTCTTTTGCTCTTCCTCCGTGCCTGTAGCGACCAGTCCGGGTGGAACAACGAGACGAAGCAGGAGCTCGTTCGCGTAGTGAGTTGCCAGCGCGAGATCGGCTTGCCGTCCGGATAGTGTCTTCTCGGAATCTCCCTTGGCTCGTGCGAAGACTGTGTCGCAGACGATGGCACCGAAGCCATCGATTTGAGCACCAAGCTGAATCTTGACCGGCTCGCCCGCCTTCAGTGTGGTTTCGGCCTCCTCGGCGTCTGAGACAAGGGGCGTGTATGGAGTGACATAGTCGCTGGGCGAGACCGTGACGGGGTGCGAGATGCCTTTTGCGATCTTTTTGCCCTTGTAGACCTTTGCAATCTCCTCGTCCAGAAGTTTGTCACCTCGTTGACAGAGCTCAACGACCTTGGCACCCTCCGTGATCCATCCTGCAGCATGTCAGCTCGAAGTACTCGAGGCAGGTGCTGGCATGTACTGACCCGAAACAGCCTCGAGGACTTTCTGGCCGATCTGCGCCGCAGTCTTATACTTGGTGAGCCTGTGATTCGGTCAGTGGCTGTCGATTGGCATAGTTCCACTGGGCACGCGCTCACGTGTCGGGGTTGTTGAGCGAGTAGTCTGCAAAGTGTGTCAGTCATGAATAGGCGAGGTTGGTGCCATGTGCTTCGGCATTGGACGACTCACCAACAGCAGCCGCTTCCGCCATTGTAAAGACCGTGCGTTGCTTGATTTGTGATTTGGAGAGAAATTGTTATCGGCTACACGAAACGTAGAAGGGCAGAGCAATATCAGCTTCGAAGTGGGAGTCAGTCCGTGCCCCGCCAAATGAGCAAGCCAAGACACTGAAAGTCCCCACCATGCTGTGCATGCGAGCATCAACTACGCACACCCTCCGCGCTGTGGACTCGAACTGCAGCGTGAGCGGTCAAGGGGAGAACTGCGGGACTTTGGCACAGCTGCGAGATGGCTGTCGCGCTGCCTACAATGCAACAATGACCGTGAAGCTCGCTCAACGGTGTGGACGGTCCAACTCTGCAATTGACTTTGGACACCAGACAGACAGGGGCGGTCGAGCAGCGCATCTGATGCGCCGCTGCGTGGACTGCGGCGATTGGGGAGAAGCAGGAAACGGAAAGCACCGAGACGTGCTCACACGTTGAGCGCCAATGGTTTCAGGCAGCCCGGACGGCATCGTGGCAACCAGCAGAAGAGCGCGAGGTGACACGGCGATGTGCGATACAGAACGACGCTCACGCAAGACACTCGGCGGCAGAGAGTCTCGATGCTGGTGGACTCTTCTCGACAGAAAAGGCGCGCGCGCGCTCATGCGTCTGTTGCGTGTTCGCGGCTTGTCTGCGGGCCGCGTGAAACTCTCGCCCGCGCTCTTTCTTGTGACATGCTGTGACTTCATCTTGCCAGCGCCAGCGCCAGTGCGATGCCAACATAACCGCGCGAACACTGACTGCTCGGATGCCATTGCGCGTGCTTCTTCTCTCGTTCGCGGCAAACCTGCTTGTTCCTGCTTGACATTTCTCCTGCGGCTCGTCGCTTTTTTTTTTTCTTGTTTGTGTAACCACCACCTGCGTGCTGCAGCAGCCCTCCCGCGCAAATCGCCGTTTCGAGCCATCACTTCACTTTCGCGCATAGCAAACAACTTGAGCTCCAAGCGCCAGGCAACCAAATCTCCAGGCAGCAACGCGTGAGTCGACTGTTTTTCATCAACGTCAACTTTGTGCCGCCAGCACCTAGACACTGCCAACACCAACACCCGGACCACGCGAGCACCCGAACCACGTCCACACCTGGGCCACGCCGAGCCTACCATTTGCCATTCGCCATCCGCCGTTCGACAGTTGCCAATTGCCAGTTGCCAACTGCCGTTGCCGTGTCGTGTCGGCCGCCATCCCGCGGCCGACTGCTGAAGTTTTGTGCTGTTCACGTCTAAGAACGAGTGCTGACTCGAGCCATGCAGCAGTGGGAGCAATTCGAGCGCGAGCTCGTGAAACGCGGCTGGCGAATGTCGCCCAACACTCGTCCAACCGCCGAGAGGCAGGACACCACGCTGCCTGGCCACCTCCGTGAAGACGTCACGAGCATTCCAGTCACTCCAACTGTCAGCAACGAGGCCTACGTGCCCCCAAGCACTGGCTCGGCACTCACACGCGACCCGCCCGCTCACGTCCTCGAAGCCATTGGCGCTGCCGGGCAACAAGAGTATTTCTCGGATCGACCGGGGTCATCGACGAACCCGAACTCAGCTCAACGAGCCACCGACGGAGCCAAGAATGGAGAAGACATTCTTCGCCGTCTGAGTCTCACTGGACCGACTTCCACGACAGACTATGACAGTATCGACCCTCGTACCGCTCACCCTAGCTTGGGCCTGACTGGCAACATCATCAGCGCAAATTTTGCCGTCCCCTACAAGGTCGGCTACACCACTTCAGGGGAATGGGTGAGCCACATTGTCGAGGTCTGTCGGGAGATTATCACTGACATCAAAGCAGGAGCTCCAGCAGAGAAGAGGTACATCCGCTCTGTTCGACTCGTTCTCGTGGCTCGCGTCTGAGAAGTCTCCTTGGAAGCACACCTTGGTCGGCTGGACTGGAGAAATTGATCGAGTGATCCGCCGCAAAGATGACGATCATTCTGCTGGGACCAATGGAATCACTTCGATGGACTCGGTCCCACTCAGCAAGCAGTCCGCTCCCATACCAGTCAACAAGGGCGAGAAATCTCCGCAGCCAACCGAACTCTCGGAATTGCATGTGCCCTTGGCCGATAGACGCAAGCTCGAGAGGAAGCTCGCGGCGGAATCCGGCGGCCATGTCTCTCCTGTCTGGCTGTGGGACGACATTGACGACAACGAAGTAGCAACCTTCCGGAACCAAGCTCGATGGAGGCGGTACGCAGAACACGAGCTATTCACGTTGTTTCACTACAAGCAGAATGAGCCCAGCGACGGTCGAGCTCTTCGAAAGACTTGGGCGGACTATTGCCTGCTCAACAAGACTTTCGCGGATCACATTGTCAGCATCTACACTCCTGGCGACATCATCCTGATACACGACTATCACCTTCTGCTCCTGCCAAGCTTGTTGAGGCAACGCCTGCCAAACGTCTACATTGGCTTCTTCTTACACGTACCGTTCCCCAGTAGTGAATACTACAGGTGCCTGACTCGCCGCAAGGAGATACTTGAGGGAGTTCTTGGCTCCAACATGATTGGCTTTCAGGCATACAGTTATGCTCGCCACTTCTCGTCCTGCTGCACGCGCATCCTTTCATTTCCGTCTTCATCTGCCGGCGTGGATGCATATGGAGCTCACGTGCCAGTGGATGTGTTTCCCATCGGAATCAACGCGGAGGCCACGATCAAGGCTGCGTTCGAGTCCCCCGGGGTCGAAACCAAAATGCAATCACTTCGCGAACAGTACCACGGGAAGCAGATCATCGTCGGACGCGATCGTCTTGACACAGTTCGAGGTGTTGCACAGAAGCTGCAAGCGTTCGAGATATTCCTTGAGCGCCATCCAGACATGCACGACAAGGTCGTCCTCATCCAGGTCACGAGCCCCACTAGCATTGAGGATCGCGATGACAAAGGTGACAAGACTGCCAACAAGATCTCTGAGTTGGTCGCAAGAATCAATGGAACGTATGGATCGTTGAGTTTCACGCCAGTTCAGCACTACCCTCAATATCTCTCAGAGGAAGAGTATTTCGCATTGCTTCGGATTGCCGACCTAGGCTTGATTACGAGTGTCCGCGATGGCATGAACACGACAGCTCTCGAATACGTTGCTTGTCAGCGCGACAACCATGGCCCTCTGATAATCTCTGAGTTCTCTGGTACGGCTGGCAGTCTGGCGGATGCCATTCACATCAACCCATGGGATCTTGGAGGCACGGCGGACGAGATTTACGCCGCGTTGCAAATGGGCCGAGAGGAGCGAGAGCAGAAGCACCAACTGCTGAATCAGCATGTGACAACCAACACGGTGCAATACTGGACCTCGAGTTACATCAAGCGTCTGCTGACGAACCTTGCTTCTTACGATCAATCCTTCGTAACCCCAGTTCTCGACCGCGCAAAGCTGTTGCAGCGGTATCGCAATTCATCCAGGCGCCTGTTCATGTTCGATTACGACGGTACTCTGACACCAATCGTCAATGACCCGAACTCAGCGATCCCATCGGATAGGGTCATCCGATCGTTGAAGACACTTGCTTCGGACCCTAAGAATCAGGTCTGGATTATCAGTGGCCGCGACCAAGAATTCCTCGACGAATGGATGGGGCACATCCCCGAGCTTGGCCTGTCTGCTGAGCATGGAGCATTTATGCGACCACCGAACTCGAACAATTGGGAGAACTTGACCGAAACGCTAGACATGTCGTGGCAGGAAGAGGTTATGAAGGTCTTTACTCGCTACTCGGATCAGACACAGGGAAGTTTCATCGAACGCAAGAAGATCGCGTTGACCTGGCACTACCGGCGTGCCGATCCAGAGCTTGGACCGTATCGCGCTCGGGAGTGCCAGAGGTATCTGCAGCAAACAGTGGCGAGGCAATACGAGGTCGAAGTCATGACAGGAAAAGCGAACTTGGAAGTGCGGCCTCGCTTTGTCAACAAGGGCGAGATTGCGAGGCGCCTGGTCATAGAGTACGGCATGGAACCCTCCAAGGCTCCGGACTTCGTACTCTGTGCTGGGGACGACTTCACTGATGAAGGTAAGACATTCATCGTGATGCACACATGCAACA
>JAASLG010001401.1:0-69148 GCA_013365235.1 Cercospora sesami
CCCGGAAAAGCTCAACTTCTCCCTCTCCCCGAAGAAGAATTTCAAAAGGGTTCCGTAGGAGAACTCGGTGTACTTCCCGATTTCCGCGTTCGAATTCTTCCTGTCCTCGGCACAATGCCCGCAATTTTTGGCCTCTGTGTCGCAAACCACGTCATGCTGGAAATATCAGGCTATCCGCACGACTACCTGCCTAACAAGCTCCGAGAGAAGATGTATGAAGGAATTTTGGGACAGGTTCAAGGCTTCGAGGAGAAAGTTGCCCGACATCAGGGCTTGGATCCTGTGGGCTTGCGACTGCCTATCACCGCGGACGATGTGGGATATCTTGTGGAAGAAGTTTATCATGGACGAAGTGCGATTTCTGGACTTGCTGCGCGTTTAGCGCTGGTCAGATGGAGGCGGCCAGAGGGCGAGTGGATTGATACGAAGACTGCAGGCCAGAAAGCAGATGTCTTGAAACTGGAAGACCTGGTTTGTATGACCAAAGATGAGATGGTGAGGCACGAACAATTGGTGATGAAAGAAGGGAAGGCGCCGGAAGAAGTGTATGAACAGGAAGTGGTGGAGCGAGTGAATAGAAGGATAGAAGAGGAGCGGGAGATCCAGCATCTGCGATAGAGCACACGAACGAAGACGAAGCGATCAGAAGCGAATTATCTGTACAAAATCTGCATTTATTGTACTCACTCAGATCTATCTGCCTGCTGGAAACGCAGGCTTATGCAATAAAAAGCAATTCGCATGTCTCATCAGAATTTTATCCACGTATTGTACAATCCATCCCTCTCAAAGAACGATGGTTCCAGCCGGGTGTGTTCAGTAAAATCTCAGCGAAGCAAGCCGCGAATTATGCATCTAGAAACAAGCTGCAATTTCCCAGTGTCGTAAGCGTAGCAAGATTGTATCATAGGCCAGACCCATGAAATGCTCGTCCGAGTGTGTAGTGCTCGGCCAAAGATAGGCACAGGAAGTCCTGTGAGTGGTAGCTGTTCGTTGGCTCGTTTGTGAGACCGTCAGGATCGCTCAAGTGCAAAAGAACCAGTCAAGATGTTTGTCGTGCTCTCAGGTTGTCGACGACGAGCTCGTCTCATTGGAAATTAATTGGCGTCTGGCATAAGCAAGCTGCAGAAGTTCGTGAGCACCCACCTCAAATTCAAAACAAGCATGTGCATCACAATCTCACCTTATCAAGCGTCTTGGCTAAAAGCAAATGCTTATTCACCACCGTGTCGATCTCATTGCAAATATTCCCTTTCACAACAATATCACATTCCTGCGGCAACCACCTAAGAATATCGAAGCCATTCGCGTAGACTGTCGTGTTCCCCGTCGTCCCACTCCCGTCGGCGCCAGGAAGAGTGAATGGCATGTGGATGATGAATTTCTTGAGTCCAGAGCAATATCGTAAACTGAGTCGTACCGTCTCCTGGAAACGTTCCAAGATTTCGTTATATGTAGGTATTTCCAGTTCGACGTGCTTAATTTGTCTACGAGAGCGTTGATGGAGGTGTCCGAGGGTTTGCATCGCGGTGTTGAGGTCGAGAACGAAGTGGTTCTCGCTATAGAGCACACTTCGGGCTTCTTTGTAGATTTCCTTGCTGGCTCGGAGAACGTTTGTGATTAATGGATCCTGGTTCTGGCTGCGTTCTGGTTCTGGTAGAGGATTCCAGCGGCGAGTATCAGCGGCGATACGCCGAGGTCGGCTTCCTGGGAGGCGGACAACACCGGGCGTTGCGTGATCGTTGCTGGAAGCGTTTGTCAAGACGGACGTTGTGGAAGTGCCTAACGGTATGCGTCTCTGGCGAGAACTACGCGTCAGATATCCATGTGTATTCGACGTCGAGCCGCCAGACGAAGCTTGCGAATCCAACGTGCCACCAAGTCGCTGTCCGCCTTCCTCTTCCTCCTCATCGTCTGAACTTGAGCCACTTTCCAATGTCCCGTTCGACCCAAGGGTCTCGTCATCTTTCTCCTCTTTACCCACCGGCGGCAATTCCCTCTTCGACAAGAGAATGTTATAAGGCCTTGTCAAACATGCCCTCCAAATCTCAAGTCGAATCTCCGTGGGCAAATCCATGACAGGAAACGGTTTGAAGTCCTTGTCCGTGATCGGGCAGGTCTCTGGCCCAGCTTGTTCCTCATCATCCCACTGTCCTAGATCCTCAATCATCTCCACATCTTCTTCATCATAATCTGCGACTTTCGCTTTTCCCTTTGCTCGACAAGACCTTAGAATCACATTTCCATTTGCCATCTCCTCCACCATACCCAGCGCCCCACCAAGGCTACTCGCCTGCGCCGACAACATCCCCCTCCTCGTCCTCACAGCCCGCCTGTCGGATCGGCTCTTCGTAACGCGAGCCGTGCTGGTAGTCGAAGAAGAGGCAGGCGAAGCCACCGATTCCGGATTCGCTTGAGGGATTGATCTCGCCATTCATGCGACGGGCGCAGAATTTCCAAGAAGAAAATGACCACGTCTCGACAAAAAAGGTAGGATATTGCGGTTCGCGATGATGCTGCGTGTTGCAATGGTATGTGTGGTGTGGTTGCCGAAAGCTTGTTCCAACCCGAGTTGCGGTTCCGCTGAGGTCAGTGTGTGATTAGTTAGGTGGGGGTTGGGAAGGAGCTGAGACAAGTCGCTGTTGACTGGATGCCATCAAGAATTGAGTCGATTGTCGCTGCCTGTGAACAATGACCTTACCAGCGTTTCAAGTCGTTCGTGCCTTTTGTTTCTTTTCGTCACAAGTTATTGGACTGATCATTCAGTTCAGGCAGCAGACGAATGCGTAATCCGCACAAGCGTGATGCATGTGATTCAATGAGTCCGGCCGTTTGGCTGATGAACCGTGGCTCATTGCCGGCCACCAACGGCCCTTCGCCGCTCGTCTCAACTGAGGGAACGAATCTAAGATGTGAGATGAACTGACTAGGTGAGAATTACTGTGAGTGGTGCTGATGCATTATTGCTTCGTACGTAGTCTGACGACGCTACGCACGAATATTATTACTATATTTTGACATACGATATGTCTCTTCCAAAATCGCGGACGAAGGACGGCAAGCCTGCTCGTCCATCCAGTCACCCTCATGCGCCAAATCGCCAAACGACTCAGACTTCTCTCCTTCTTTCCACCTCCTCGCGCCCCGTGGCGGCCGTCTTGTGCGACCCCGTATTATGTTTAATGTCGATCAGTCGTGTGTGACTATGATCGCCTTGTTTTGATATTTCCCGTATTCCCCGCCTTGACCGACAGCTGCGAAGCCTGAGCCTGTTGCCGCCTATGATACAGACACAGTCGTACACTCATTATGAGACAGGCGACCAAATATGTGCCTAAAAGCACGCCCGACAGAATCCCTCCCCTTTTTTTGTGGCGCCCGCAATAAGGAAAAGACAACTTCGGAATTAAGCGACTGGACTTCCTTTGGATGAGGCCGGTCTGAACAAATGAAATGTGAGTGGTATAATCTGGTGGAACGGGGGTATCGACAGCCGGTGATGAAACTCCTTCGAATCGAGAAAACGCCGTACAACCTCAAGAAAGCTGGATCTCGCCGAATGCAACCGTAAATGGATCTGGGGTATCACGCCGGGCCATGAACTCCGGCAACGTCGATGGAAACGCAATTGGGTCAAGGGGTGCCTTGTTTCGGCTTCAATTTGTACCTCTTGCCCTGTAGGCTGTTGATGGTCTTGGAACGGAGATTGATGTCGCAGCTCTCTGCCATTGGTGTGTGGCAAGCGCGACATAAGTCTACTGCTGCTGCGTCCACATCTCTTGTCGCAACCCGCCGTTGTTGTAGTCGACAGGGCCTGTGCTGTGTGGGCGAGACACTGTGGGTGTTTGGTAATACATATGGGAGGCATTGACGTTGTGCGATGCGTAACCGTTCGCGTCGGGATACCCGTAGTCAGCGGTTTGATGCTGGGCCGACATGGCGTTGTGTGGTGACTGCCATCCGTTGATGGCACCGTTGATATGCGGACTATTGTTGCCGCTTGCCGCCTGTTGTTGACCGTTGGTCGTAGGTGGCTCCAAAATTTGTGGAGGTCCGTTGTAGCTACCCGATGGGTTCGAGGTCAGTGGCGGACGCTGTTGGGGTGTGCCCTGGTTGGGGGCAATTGGATATTGTTGCGGGGACTGAGCGCGCGGTGATGGTTGGACCTCGTTGCGCATGTGCGGTGGCACAGCAGCCATACCGCCGTTCATGGCGTTCATGTAGAAGTCGGAAGGCTGCCTCTGGAGGGTAGGCATGCCGTTCATACCAGCAGCCGGCGAATTGGTCGACTGGCGATCTGGTTGGGGGAGGGGTGACTTTCCATCACCAGAGAAATCGTTCTCCTCATCGGATCCTCGTGAGCGACCTCCTTGCATGGATACACGTGAGGCAAGTGCCGCAGCAGTGGCTGCCTCTGACTCTTCAATCGTCCCGGTGTGGTGGTTCTGATGCCTCGTCAAAGTGGTACGACGCGTGAAGGTCTTTTGGCAGTCGGCATAGGGGCACTTGTACGGACGTTTGCCAGAGTGGATGCGACGATGGCGTGCGAGCGAGCTACTATCTGAGAATGGCTGGTGACAGGTCAGTCGGTGTCTGCTTGTGGGATGATTTGATTATTTACCTTGCCACAGCGCTCGCACATGTGCGGCTTCTCGCCAGTGTGCACACGTGAGTGCACTGTAAGCGCTGAACGCTGGATGAACTGCTTGCCACAGCCAGGGTGGTCGCAGACGTGCGGTCGTACGCCGCTGTGAATGCGTTCTACGTCACGGGTTAGCGTGATTTGCCACAAGGGATGAAACGTGAGCTTGTCGCACCATGACGCGCCAGGTCGCTTCGTCGGGCAAAGCCTTTGGAGCATGTCGAACATGCGAATGCTTTGGGCAAACCGCTGCTGCCTGTACTATTCCGCCCTCCCTCCGCTGGGCTCTGCTCCTGCGGGGTGCTCTGCTGAGTAGCACCTAGCGTAGGTGTCTGTTGTGGGTAGCCGCCATCTTGCGTGCCTGCGGGCTGGTATGAGTGTTGTAGCATGGGCATCGAGTTGTTTTGCGGCATCGACGGTGATGGGTACCGCATGCCATTCGTGAGCTGGGCGGCAATTTGCTGGTATGCCACCGAGTTCGCCGGGGCCTGGGACGAGTAGCGTGAGGAGTGCTCGGAGGAGTGTGGTGAGACGCCGCGGTCAGAGCCGTTCTCGGATTTTATCCTGTTGCCCGCGTTGGGCACGTAGAGGTTCTGCCCGGTGAAGTGGCCATTGGGGGTGTGCATGTCGTGGTTCATGCTCATCTGCATGGGGACCTCGTACTGCATGTTTCGGTTCGCTATTGCGCCTGGAATCGCCCTGTTAGTGTTCAGCAACGTGTTGAGGTCCATGTCCGCCGCGCCGGTCAGACTGTCCCTCCTCTTGTGACGCTGCGCAAGCAAGATGTTGCCAATGGACGGTAGAGACATCCAATGCTTGGTGCGGTGTGGGTGTGTGGACGTGTGCGTGTCACTCGAGCACCAAGAGGGTACTGACTGGATCAGAAATTTTTTGGCTGGCAGCAGCACGGAGACCACGCGAGGGTGTCGGTCTGTCGTGGCGACCGGGCACTACACGGCCACTCGAGTCGGCGGTCGAGCTCGCTGGCGGCGGGCGTGCGTGGACGAGATGGGTGATGGAGATGCGTTGCTGTCGAAGCTCGAGCCCGATCAAGGATGCTGGGTCCGGGCGTGGGACCGCGCGCGCGAAGGTCACTGCTTTCCTGCAGCTAAGAGAGAGTGCCTGATGTAGCAGTCGGTCAGCAGCTGCCACGATTGCGAGTGAAGAGACACGCCCCCAGGCGAGTGCGACGGGCGAGGCAGCGATGCACTGTGCCGCTCGCTGCCCGCTGGCTGTTTCCTGCGCGTCGTCTCCTGCGAGCGGGAAAAGGAGGTGCAGGCTTTTCCACCGCCCACAGCGCCGTCTGCTCGTGCCTGCTGGGGTCCACGTACCTGTCAGGGTGCCCTCGATGACCTCGCCGTGGTGCAAATGTGCCAAAGGAACGCTCCAAGCAGAATACAGAGAGGATGTTTGATGAACTGTTTCGCGCGTTCTGATGATCCGAGCGTTTCTGGTCGAGGAAGGTACGGGGATGGGCTCGGCTGCTGCCGCAAAGCCAAGACCCGACCGTTTATTTCGGGTGCTCGCTCCTCTGCGAACTCTCCTGCCTCTGTTATGATGCGACGCGCTGATTGAGCACTTTTGTTTCAGCTCGCGCTGATGAGCCTCTAGCGAATCTTCTTTCCCGTGCGCGACTGCGGAATGGCTGTAAACCCACACGCTTCACTCCTGTCGACGCCACCCACTCTTCAAGCCTTTGATCGCTGCGAGCGGTGTTTTGTAGCGGCGCAAACCAGCCGGTGAGCCAGTTGACGATCGCGCACTATCGTCGGGGGCTATTCCGAGAGATTTGCAACGGAAGGGTCTGCTGCGGCAATCCCTTGTTTATCTGTCGCGACGTCCAAAAGTGTGCTGATGAGCGCGCGAGATCCTCTTCACCACTCGTCTTCACACTGAACACGAATGCTGTGCAGTTGTACGCGATCGATCCACCCTACGCCCAAGTTCTGGTTTCCAGTTGGTCGCCGGATCCCAGTGCTCCGTGTGGTCAAAAGCTGCCTTTTGCCTCCACCTATCACGGTCGTATTCCCTTATCCTTCTCCTTGCCGATTTCGATCCCTCAATGTTCCAACGCGCGGCAGTCAGGTCAATCTCGATAGCGCGGATTCGACCTGCGAATGGCGCTTTGATGCCCACGGATTGCGAGGTAGGGACTGGTGTGACTCGCTGACGTCCTCACTCCAGTAAGATGCCAAGGCCGTAGTCGATGACGATTGTGCTTTGTACAGTGAATGGATGTATTAACAGTATGCGGTAGGAGGGGTCCAAGGAAGGAACGTGTGTAGAGAGGTGGTATGTGGTAACTATGATGATGTAGGGTCAAAGCGAAAGAAGGTCCAAAGTCAGTGCAGGGCACGCGGCGTACTAATGATATAGCATTCACACCACACGACGACAAAAATTGCTAGGCTCCAGGTATTATTGTTTCCGTAGTCGAGAGATTGCGGTCCATAACACCCACGTAAAGCGCACGCGCCTGACATGCGGGTAGGATGACCCTGGTAGACACTGCTAACGACAGGCCGACTTCTTGGTCAAAGCCACAGCGGCACAGCGGAAGGCATTGCACTGACTGAACCCAGAACACGGCAGAGCGACGGCAGATCTGCCATGCATACACGGCCAGGGCGGCAGCAGGCAACGTTGTGCATCGCTTCGGACACCGTTGCTTCTTGATTGCCTACCGACTTCAAGCTGATCGCGGCCTGCCTTCCAGTGTCTGGTGCTCACTGCTGGGTATGTTCGATTTAGGATGGTGCAAGCGCCTCCTTCCGCGAGTCAAACTCCCAGCAGCCAGCAAAAGTTGATTGCAGAAAACCCGAAGAGGCAGGGATCCTTGTTTTATATATGCTGCTGTCAGGTGCGAACTCGATTTGGCACCGAACGCGCACCGCATACTCGCATAAATGGCGATCGGGACAAACGATCAGATGTGCGCTCCGTTTAAAGCTGCGCTCATCTAAACGAGACGGCGGTCGCGGCAGTCATGCCTCTAGAATGCGCACTAGAAGCCATGGATTTCATCTACGAGACGACGGGCTCTGACGCCATGTGGTTACGTTGGAGCTCCGCTTCCAGTCCTAGATTTGGTTTCTGGAAACTGAGCCCCACGCTGACGGCGTCGAAAGCCGAGCCTCTTCGACACGCTCGTGTGTAAGGGCCAGAGACACGGACTCATTTCGCCTTTTAGTGTGCTGGCTCGGTCGACGCGGCTCGAGCTGCACGCGCACGCGCTGCGAAGTTTGTACTGACCTCATCTCTTCGCTCACGGACAATTCAGCTGCCGCACTCTCCTCATCGTCGCGTGCGCGCAAGCAGCCGAACACTCGGATCGTTGTTGTTTGCGTGAGTCATTTCCGCAGCTGGATTCTCCGCCAAGGCAGAGGCCAACTCAGCTCGCATCATACTTCGCAGTCTGTCGCAGGATGCTAAGAACCTGGTGTTCGCGCCCAATCATCCGTGGGCTGATTCACTACAGTGGATTTTGGAGAAAATCGCTCGCGGGAGTCATCTCTAGGCTCCGAAGATGCTGTACAGCTCAAACCGGTTGTTGCAACCTAGTTAGCCTGGTCAGGACTCATGGGCACTGCCAGTGAGGATGGAATGTCTGTGTTGACTTAGGTAAGAATAGCGTTTCAAAATACCCTGGACAGCGTTCACCCCTGTGCAGGGGTGGTAAGAACCCTCGTTTACCTTGGTCAGTGGCTCTATTTCAATCGGTCCAGGTGAATGCATTCATTGCATCTGATGTCAAAGACAGTGGATCGTGGATCAATCTGCAGTGCTCAGATAGGAAGGCATCTGAAACGGCGACTGACGGTTTTCAACGCCTCTCATGTCAACGCTTCTGCAGGTATCGAGTTTGGCTTTTGGGGAAAGCTCTCACACCGTCACACGAGACACCAGTGTACCTGTTTGACAGGCGCCGGGTAATTCAATCTTCATGCCGATCTGGTTTCCAAAACTAAAGCGCACGTGCTTTGTGGTTGCCGGTTAGATTGCGCTCGCCTGGCGAAAATGCCGCCCTGTCCGCGCGTGACGTCTCCGGAGGGCAGTTTTGTCAACCACGCTGCAAAATCGTCTATGCGCAGCCTCTTAATCATCCTTCCGATGGAGAGAGCCAGCATTGTAGCGAAAATCTCGTGAGCTTGGCTTTCATGCAGCAACCTGAGATGTGACCGTGCTTAAGCTTCCCTGCAGTAACAGTGCGTCCCGGCTTCGCCCATAAAGTTGGTCGTTGGAATGCTTGTGTCGGCACTGCGTCCCCGACAGAACGGCTCCCGCAGGGCATTCTTCGGAGCGCGACATCCTCGTGTTCTGGGCCGTGTTCTGACAAAAACCCGCACATAATCCGCCAGCATTACGCTGCCACCAAGAGCATCGTGATCCAGTGCTGGAAATTGACTGTGTGGCTGTGCTGTGCGGCGATGCCTCCTCGAATTCATAGATGAAGAGCGGCAGAGAATGTCATTGAAGATTCTGCGAGCCAAATTTGTGATCCAAGAATATGTGCGAGCAATTTGCATGCCGTAAGTTAATAGTGCTGCAGCGGCAGCCCGATGAGTGGACAGTCGACGTCTGGAAGGGGGAGGTAATTCATGAGGGATCCGGTGCAAGCTCAGAAAAATGAGCACGCAGCGCGATATTTCGTTGCGCTGTCCTCAAAAGGCGAGTGTCACTATTCGGTGCATTGTCCTTCTGCGAGCTCCCGTCTGCGATTTTCCGAGGGATACGGTCCGAGTACTCACCGTATATTCTGGTGTGAGTGTTCGATATCTGTATAGCATTGACTCCGGCCAGAGATCGCGAGTGTTGTGATGACGCCGATGGTGCTGCGACAAGAACGCAGCTTTTTCCTTCCTGCACCGAAAAGGGAATTTTCTGCACAGCTGAGAGGGCAAGCAAGCACCGCACTCTCCTCCGCTGCAGCATCTAGATGACATATTTCGCCGAGGTCTGACTAGACCGAATCGACACAATTCCGCACCAGAAAAAGAGGCGTCGATTTCACATGCGCGTGTCTTGGAAAGCGAGTCTGGAAGGAGGAGGGCGTGAGGGAACATAGCCGAAATCTTCGTCCATGCAGCTCGGCGGTCGGCGGTACGCAGCAGCGTTGATCCGTAGTTAAACCCCACCCCACCAGAGAGCCACTGGATGACAGAGCGCGCGGAAGAGACAATGGCACGCCATTTCTGCTACTGTTTTCGAGTATTTACTGCTGTCTGGCACCCACCAGCCTCATCACCATCAGCATACTTCACCCCTCTCCGCAACGCGTGACATTTGTGCTAGGATCATAGCAAGTCGACCAGGTCTTACGGAATCTTAAGCTTTGAGGGACCGATTCTCGAGTCATCATACTATACTATTCCTCCGCCGCGTCTCTCACATCCGCAATACCACTCCTTCTCACGGCCAGCGACCATGGCGACCGTCAATGGCGATGTCAGCTTCGACACCATCCCCGACGCCGTGGAAGCATTCGGTGAGAATCCCTCCAATGCTTGCCAATGCTGTGTCCCGCATCGCTAATACCGGCCCAACAGCAAGCGGAGAATTCATACTAGTAATGGACTCCACCGACCGCGAAAACGAAGGCGACCTCATCATCGCCGCCGAAGATTTCACTCCCGCCAAAGCCGCCTTCCTGATCCGCTACTCGTCAGGCTACATCTGCGCTCCCATTCTCCCCGCCCTCGCTGCACGCCTCGAACTTCCGCAGATGGTCACGCATAATCTCGACCCCAATCGAACGGCATATACAATCACGATAGATGCTGCAGAGGGTGTGACAACGGGCATCAGTGCGCAAGATCGCAGCTTGACATGTCGGAGATTGGCAGATGCTGCTGTACAGAAAGATTGGTTTCGGAGACCGGGGCATATCGTACCATTGCAGGCGCGCGAGGGAGGCGTCAGAGTTCGTGCGGGCCATACCGAAGCGGCGGTGGATTTTTGTAGATTGGCAGGGAAAGAACCTGTGGGCGTGATCGCAGAAATGGTGGAGGATGGCGAGGATGTACTGGGGAAGGCGGAGATGTCGGGCGGTTTCGGCATGATGCGAAGAGATGGATGTTTGGCATTTGCGAGACGTCACGGACTGAAAGTTGTCACGATTGAGGATTTGATCAAGTATTTGGAGAGTGGAGATGCGACCAAGGCGAAGCAATGATGTGTAAAGACAAAAAAGTATGTGGATAGTGTACAACATCCTGAAGCTGTTCAAAACTACTAGTGTCTGGCTGTGGCCTTCTTGGGTACCCCGTCGATTTCACCAACGACCATGATACACTCATTTCAGTGCCGTAGCAGCGAATCGCGCGTGCCCGCGGAAGCAATTGCTCCTTCAGTGCTGCGCTATCGCCAATAACCTCGATTGGAGCTCACCTCAGAGGCATGGTGGCGCAAGTCCCCTGTGCAATTCTGCAATTCAACGGTTTTCCATGTCATCCTCAGTACGTTTCGGCGGAGTCGGCCAGTCTCTTCCATCTCGAGCTGGGACCCAGCTATCCCCTTGCCTGTTGTCCCTCGAGGGCGCCCAAAAGTCGCCGCGGGTAGGTTGGCGAACCTTCTGGTCCCCTTGACTGCTATCTTTCGAAGGAGTCCAAAAGTCGCCACGAGCAGGCTGGCGAAGCTGCTGTTCTCCTTCCCTGCTGTCCTTCGAAGGAGTCCAGTGGTCGCCACGGACACCTTGATGACGAAGCACGGCAGCGTCGTAGCGTGATCGCTCGAGTGGACTCGACAGGATCTCGAAAGCCTTTCGCAACTGTGGCAGCGTGAGCGCAATGTCCGGCAAAGGAAGCCCATCATGCTCTACCTGGTCCGACTCCTTGTTCTTCACTTCGCGTTCCGCGTCGGTTGGTTCATCGTAGGCGAGGTCCTGTTCTCTCATTCTGGTCTCGAGTGCGTGATAGCTGGCTGTAATAGCTTGTGTGCTCGCATCTTGTGGTATTTGGAGAATCTCGTACAGGTTGAGACCTGCGCCAAAGCATTAGCCTCGATATATCTTGTCCATATTGCTTCTTCTTACCGCGCGCTGTACCGAGACGGCGGCGAGCTGATGACGAGCGAGCCATGGTGTCTTCTGATGACCTCCGTCGATGTCGTGTGTCGGTGATGTGGCGAGCTCGCCACTTTAAAAGTGGCAACCGGCCGTTTGCCCTCATTCACTCAGCCATCGCCTGTTGAGGTGATTGGCTGCCTAGCAGCTACGATGCTTGACTGCCATTCATGATCCGCACATCGCGATGTCTGCCCTGATGCGCGGGGCAAATGACTTGTCTGTTCAGCCCATAATCTTCAGCCGAGAGACGTTCTGATGCGTTGATGGAATGCAGCACAACTCCGCTCCATAACCTCTGCTTCAGCGGCATCTGGAAAACTTCCCGCAACTTCCACGTATATCTGTGCCGGACGATGTTTCACACCTCGAATCTCAAGTTCGACCTGACAGCCACGAGCCCGTTGCGCTTCAAGAGCCATGACAACGACCGGCTTTAGCCAGCTCGCTGCGCGGTCATCAGGCGTCTCCTCGATCTGCGCCTCTGTCGGCTGAAGCATTTGGATCTCGAGGTACAAAGACTGCAGACCTGTCATTTCTGTCCCAAAGAATTGCCACAAATCTGCCCAGTCGCGGTTTGCTCGATTGTTGAGGTCCGGATGCCTCGGGATGCGCATGTGCAGACGAAATCGGCGGAAGCAAGACAGTCTTTGCTGAGGGAGCTTGAGCTTTAAGAGACCGAAAGCTGCGAAATTTTGACTGAACACAAATGTGTTGCTGCCATACAAGATTGGAGTAGCTTCTGAGTACATTTTCCGACAGGACAAGAGTGGAGCGAGCAGTCCTGACCTGGCATGAAAACTTCTTCCTGCGGTCGAGGGAGGCTGATCGTAAAACGCATCAGAGCATTTGTGCTGGGCACCCTCCTGTTCGATATGCTGTGGCCGATTGCACACATAATGAGTGATGCGACTCTTCGCATTCTGGGCGTAGCAATGGAAGACTTGACCCCCAAGCACCATCTCATAGATGATAAGTCTCACATCATATGGCAACTTTGACAAGAATCCCGACTGTTCTTGTTCACTGCATTGCTGTTCCGATTCGATATACGCCAAGACCTGCAGTCTCTGCCAGATACTGTCTTGGGATGAATCGAGCGGCGCCGTCAACCGCCTAGGTCTAGTCGGTGGCGGAGACCGCAAGTATGTGCCAAACGGAAGTCCCAGGAACGGCTCAATCTGTCTATTCGCCCACTGCGGCGAAGGGCTGACGTTCACGAAAGTGCGCAGGGCAAAGTCGCCCCATGAGCCTGCTCGTTTCAGCAGTGTTTTCCCGATATTGTTGCTTATAGCTCAGGACATACCGAAGTCTACCATGTCTTTCTAGATGATGGTCATAGCGCACGGCAAAGGTGCAGAACAGTAGGGTAGGCAATTTTTCACGACCTGCTGTCACATGGATTGCGGAAGGTGCGGTAAGCACAACTGGGTATACGCGGAGGCTCATCCGGGTCTTATATTCCCTGATAGTGTGTAATCCAGCGAAGGCGGCGAAAATAACGAGCTTGAAAATGGCATAGTTGATGCTGGAAAGGTGTGGCGTGGAAGTTGCAACTGAGTTTGAGATGATTCGTGGGTTGTGTCGTGATCAGGCTTCGCGCTCGGCGATATTTTTGGACAAGAGAAGCACAATCTCGTATCGCATTGGACACTGCCACATTCATTTTGCACGATATTTTACAAATCATACTGCACTCAATGGAGCACAGTGACACCGCGTTGAGAGGCATCCGGTACACTGATCTTGATCTCGATCTTGCAGCCTTCATCTAGAGACGACGCGTAGAGGACACTCTTCACGCGTCGCAGCACAAGGAGAAACCAGCTCCGCGGCCTTACTGTATCAAAGACGCGATGCCTCAGCCACTAAATTGCTCTGAAACGATGAACTGCTTGATATATGCGCTACCAAGTCGCCAGTAAACCTCCATCGGACAACCCGCTCATCTGCTTCTGGCTGCACTTATGCTGTCACACCATGCTTCTTGTGGATATCAATGACCTTTTGCACCTCATCGTAACTGCCCAAGAAAATGCCGCTTCGGTCGTGGATGTGTTCAGGCACGACAGTCAACATCCGGCGCATGTTGCTGTCCACGGCTTGACCACCAGCTGCATTCTGTTAGCAAGTCTCTTCTCGGAGGATCCAAACAATTTGCAACTCACCTTGCTCGAACACCATGGCCATGGGACCGCACTCGTACAGAATTCGGAGCTTGCCCTTAGGCGACTTCTTGTCGGCTGGGTAGGCGAAGATGCCTCCGTACAGCAGTGTCCGGTAGGCATCAGCCACCATGGATCCGATGTATCTTGCAGAGTATGGCTTCTCGGCGTTCTTCAGGCTCTCCACCCACTCCTTGACTGGCTCTCCCCAGTATTTGCTGTTACCCTCGTTACAGCTGTAGATTGCCCTTCGCTTGGGCATCTGCATGTTCGGGTGTGTGAGGATGAACTCGCCGAGTGCGTTGTCCATGGTAAAGCCATTGACAGCACCGCCTTTCATGGTGAGCACAAGCTGAGCCGATGCACCGTACATGGTGAACCCAGCTGCAACGAGATCGGTACCTGGCCGAAGCAGGTCCTCTTTCGTGCCCTTCGCACCCTCCTCGAGTCTGTAGATGCCGAAGATTGTGCCTACTGACACACCAGCATCCAAGTTGCTGCTGCCATCGATGGGATCGCAGGCAATAGCGTAGCGTGCGTGAGGGTTGTTGTCAAAAATGATAGCTTCCTCCTCTTCTTCGGACACGAGGACGCGGACACGGCCGCTCGAACGCATTGCTGCGATGAACACATCGTTGCCAATCACATCAAGCTTTTTCTGGTCATCGCCGGTTGTGTTCGAGGATCCCGCAAGTCCGGAAAGGTTGATCAACGAGGCTCGTCGGATGTAATATGCTATCGACTTGAAGGAGAATTGCAGTGCGTGGCACAGCAGCCTGTCCCACGTCTGTCAGTGAATTTGCTGATAAGTCTTCTTCTCTCACACATACGTGAAGTCTCCTGTTGCCTCCTTGTGTTTTGACTGCTCCTCGCTCAAGTATCGCGAGAGTGTCACGATCTCGGTGTTGATGCTCTCGCCGCCAACAGCTCCTCCTTCAGCCTTTACACCAGATGCCATCTTCAGTGTATATGTTTTGAGGAATTACTTTTCAGAATCGTCCCAGCGTGCACTCTGGTTTTACTCGTGAGCAATCACCTACTACGTAGCAAGTACGAAATTTGGGCTTCTTGATGGAGCAAAGCCCAGTATGATATCAGCAAAGTGGAGTATGAAGTATGCTGGACTGAAGAACGTCACAAGGTAAGAGAAATTGGGAAGTTGGGGGGAAGAGCAACAGTTTTCTTCAGTGTCGGGTGATGGCTCTACCTTGAAACCATGACAAGCTATTAACAAATGCCGCGGTTATGGTATCCTCTCTGCCGCCCAGCACGAGGCCTGGCAGAACGGCTACAACGAATGCGTCGTTTGCTTCTCCAGTCCGCAACCCAGCGGGGCACTTGGAGGGGCCCGCATCCCGGTTGCTTCTCGCCAAATGCGGGCGCGACCGGGACGTGCACAGACTGCCTGGGGGCTACCATCGGCTTTGCCTTCCGCCTCGTGACAATTGGCAGCGACAGCACTCCTGCGAGGCATTTATTATCAACTTCTTCACTTATCGTGCGCTGCTCCCAGTGTTGGCGCTATCGTATTCCCGGCTGTTCGATGACCCCCACGCTCACCATGATACCCCAAGCCAGATCGAAACAATGTGCACGAGCAGCACAAATGCAAGATGAAAGTGGCATAGAGCAAATGCTCCTCGAGTGCAACAGAGCACTACCGTTTCTCCGGGAAGAATGAGAGACCAGAGATATGCCCTACTTCTCCGCATCGTGGAAGGGTCAAGATTCAAGCTCACTTACTCCGTGAGAGTCTGCGGCAACGACAGCCATATCGCATACTCCGGCAAATGCGGTCTTCACTCAAGCAAGCCGAGCCCATGACTAGCGAAGCGTTCCATCATGATCATCTCTCAAATGTATGCCGTTCATGATGAGGGATGGACAAATGTGGGCTGCAGCAGTTTTACCAGCTTGAACAGTCTGCTCCTCCATCGACGCTTCAGCCTGTCTTTTTTTTTTTTTTATGACAGGGTAGGCAATGCCCCTGATTGAGCTTTTGCAATATCGGGTAGATGAATCCCAGCATCAAGTTTCGTACTTGAGCGAGTGCATTATCGCCTCTGGCAGCGACTGCTGAATCTCACTGGCTGTAATGAACATCGAAACACTCACCGGATCGTGTAGGCTTTTGCTCGATGGGGAGGATTCACGCTGATATCGCAGTGCTTCCAAGTGTTCTGGCTCGTGTCATATCTTACGGCCTTTAACAACTCAAAATGTGCGAATCTGCTGGCACTGATGCTTGCAGCTATGCTTGGAAATTACCTTCAAGAAATCGCTCCCGACTGAGCAGGCACGACGCAATATGAATTTGCAGCTTCTGCAGCCGTTCAAACAAAGACATATCGCTCCAATCTACGGACCAGTCGTCTTCGCCGATGCAAAGGACAAACAGTACCGTCAATCCGAAGAACCATGTGTCGGAATGGCTAATATATTGCCTGGCAGGCGATGTCGAGATCAAGCCGCGTTCTCCATTTGACCAAAACAGCATCGTGTCCTGGGAACTTTTGACAGAAAGAAATGCTCTTCCAGCTCCACTGTTCAGCATCAGCACGTTGCATCGTTGCCAGGACAAGCGCAAGCAGGGCAATGCATAGGCTTCGGAAGACATTTTACGATACGAAATCGTTTCTCAAGCGTCAGGTGCTGCATTGACCCTTCGGAAACCTATAGTCCGCACATGCTTTAGACGGAAGAGTAATTTATCTGGGACCCTGGCAAGAAAACGCTGTCAATGAATTCGACAGGTATCTTTTGGGTTTGCCGCAGGTCAAGGTCTACCAATATCCACCACTCTGCGCCTGCGTGTGTGACCTGCTAAATGTACCTCTCGGTCACGTTGACTTGCGATGGACAGGACAAAGGGAAGTGACATGCCCCTTCACATCGTTCTTAAGAATCGTGTGGGAGGAAACCTCGCGCTCCAGTGCTGTTCTACGACATTTAACGCTCCTTGTTGCTCAAGATGGTATCATCCTCTTCAGCAGTCTCACCGATGACACCGATAACGAATACACTCATGATTCTACTGCTTAGCTGTCCAACAAGTCGGACAGCATCAGCCCCTCTGACACAACTATACCTCCCGTCATCTGCCACACAACCGCGCTAGCGCTCCTGCATATGTAATGCAGGCCAGAACCCACTTCCCGCAGACCGCGGGCTGGACTGACAGCTACACACGTGGCACGCCGAGCCCTTCCTCCACAAATACGCATGAATACAAGATTCAAATCTAGAAATCTTACACACCTCGCTTGATGCGGGTATACTGATTCATCTCAGGAGTCACATCTTTGGGTTTCTGAGTCATGACTACTACTGCTCTCCCGTGAGAGAATACACCAAGAATGTAGTGCCACCGGTACGTGTACGGGACAAGAAGAGACCGTTTCATCCGTATGCGTTAGCGCAACTCTCACGGCTGTGCAGCACGAGTGAGGTTACACAAACCTCAAAGTCAATTCGGCGCCGAACGAGTCGCTTTTCCGTCACCTTTCTACGGGTGTAAATTGTAGCCGTGGGCACAGACCACACTGCGACTATTCACCTCGCTTGGTCCTGTTACTCCTGTACTTGTTCGGAGCAGACTGTAGGAGTTGGGTTCTCGATCAGTCTGCCACGTTTCATTAGATTAGGGCTTTGACGTCGGCCCGAGAGTTGAGCTCTCTACAACCGCAGACCGCAGACCTAGAGTCTGACCATAGTGCTTCAACCTTGAGTGGTCGAGTTGTTGATCACTGCGCGCCTTGCAGTGATATCGCGAGCCTCGATTACTCTGCTTCCGTTGAAAGCCCCTTGTGATGTCGTGACCCTATTGGCCGGAGAATATTTGTCGTTCGCATCTGCTACAATAAAGAAGTCAAGTCTCGAAAGGTGCCCGCTGAAATACAGTGGTGACTTGCGACATGCAAAATTCGTACATGAATCATTGGTCCACTTTGTGCAGCGTCCCAAAGATCAACGAGATACCGCGTTGGCCATCTCATTTCCACTTACCGTGCTGGAAGCTCTGATTCCAAGCAGAATGGGTCGCGAGACTGTCAGAGTGGCATATGTCGTTCGTCAATCAATCGCTGTCCGCTCGAATCACGGGTGCTCAATGCTGTATTACCTCAATCGTTCAGGCCATGAAGTCATGAAGCCATTCAGGAGAAGTTGCGTGGATCATCGCTGGTCCTTGTCTGATGTAGCTTCATTTGAAGGAGCACTCGGTGAACAAGAGAAGCTTCATTGGACAGTTGCACGAGATTGTCCTTACCCAGGCTTTCATGTCCTCTGATTCGAGTTGAATGGATTCAATTTACTGTGCACTACGATAGAGGCAGAGCACCAGCGCCAGTAATCACTTCCCACTCTTGAAAGGTAGCATCGTTTTCTGACTACGCGCGGTCTCGTTTGTGTTAATTTCGGAAGATCAGTCGAACAAGTCTTTGCTCATCTGCATTCAAATGGCTGTGCGGTGAGTCGTGCGGCTGGCGACGCGCAATCGGCGCCCGTGCTCGGTGCGCACGATCAGAAAGTCGACCGTCGAAGAGGGTTTGCCTGAACGAAAGAGTGATGTATCCAGCGACAATTCATCTCGTGTAGCGAGCGTCAGTCGCTGAAAGCTACGCCGATGGTTGTCGCCGTTGCCTGTGTTTTGTGGTTATAAATTCCAGCTTGCACTTGAATGCCTTCATTTTCCTTTGGCTGGTCCAAGACATGCTCTTTTCAGGTGAGTGCCTTTGCTGGGGATCATGGAGCGTTCAGCGACGGCTCAGGAGGCAGCTACATCGCTGGCCATTAAAGCGCAAAGGACGGGCTAGAACTGATTCTGGCCCAATAGAGAAGCAGTTGCCGTGATATTGATCACTCATCGTCCTGTGGTCGCTTCACAGAACTGTCCGGTCGTAAGTCCGATGCTTTGAGGACGGTCTCTCCGGTCTTTAACGTGCTCGTGCAGGTGAGTGCAATCTCGGGCGCAGAGGTAGGCTTGTACTGCAACGCATCGTTCTGCGCATTGTCAGTATCGTATGCTGCATAAGCTGCGAGCGACGCTTGATTCGCAATGCCCATCAAACGATGTGATAGGGGTTTAGGCAGTGCGTAATCGCTGTGCTGGCTTTCTGGGTCTTGTGGAGGGACTTGATGCTGTCGACGTTCTGTCGGTCTCGTTCGAGCTTCGTGACCCAATCGATCCCAGGCGACGATGCTTGGATCAACGGCCGCCATCGGCGCAACACTGGGTCCTACATGCATGCGACGCTGCGGCATATTGCGGCGTTGTCTACTCCTGGGCTGCTCTCTCTCCAAGCGACCGGCTCGACATGGCCTCCATGATGCTGGTATTGTCAGGAAGAATGTTTCCAGATTTCTTATGCTGGCGCTTTTTGGGTGCACCGCATTGCATGTTCGCAGATCTTCAGACTGCTGAACAGATTGCTGAAGCTTTGTGTGTTGTCATGATATCGCGTCCTTCAAGCCGTGATGATACCAGGGCTAAAAGGGGTAAATTCTGTGGACCAGTACACGGAGTCGTAATTGTTGCTCAAGTACAGCATCTGATATAAAACCGTGGTCCGAAGAACGGAATACAGCGTGGAGACTGAGTTAAAGATCACGTGCTATCCCTCAATTGCAAGGAGATTGTTTCGGAGAAAACTGCGAGAAGCGCAAGACCTTGTCCGGCGCGTGAGGTCGTGCCGAAATTGGACGTAAGAATCGGACAGAACACTCGGCCGAGTTCCATTGATAGGTTGCAGCAGCAGGATACATCGCCGAGAAAACGCAGCGGCCGCCCTTTGACGACTATATCTTGGGCTTGCAACCATCGGTGGGCCCGCTCGATGTCGGGTCGTTCCCCGTCACCAACCATTCCCCGCCATCCTGGTTGGATCTGGCATTTAGGGCAATGCACGTGGCCATTAGAACAGTCACGTCAGTTTCCAGACTCTTTCTTACGGTCTGAGATGGCACCCTGCAAGACTAGGGTGCACACACTGGCATGATGACCATGACAGTGATCATGGAAGTCGCCGTCATGCGTCGCGCATTGCATGCTTGTATGAAAATTTGTGGTTCCTGTTTTCTGATGGTTCAAGGTCGATGTCGCTGTCTTCATGCCCAAACTGGCTTGGCCGTGTTCTCTCCAAGCAAGGCTTCGCCATTATTGAACCACCCTAACACATTTTCAGTCCCACTTCTGCCAAGCGAGGCTCGTTTATCAGCGTCGACGCCTCCACGGAGGTAGCACCAAGGATCTACCTCGTGCAGGAAGCTCGCCAGCTACCTGCCAATAACGTCGGCGACTATCGAGGAAGTGTGCGAGGTGCCCAAGAAGAAGTAGTTGGTGGCCAGGGAAAATCTCGAGAGAACGTGGATCTTGCTCATGATCTTCGAAGAAGCTCATACAAGATTTTCGAGACACTTCGACCCCAGATTTGCGCCAGTCACTCGCACTACAACGCCTAATAGGGCGCCACGATCTGCCTGATTCGAATCTCGATCTCAGACGACAAGGGTCAGCTTGACAGCAGCACACGCGGTAGGACCCTTTGGGCAGTCATGTCAAGTACACGTGGTAAGCTCACCGCCGATGCCGTCGACGGCACCGGTTCTGCCTCGGATTTCAGGCCAGAAAATGTGCGTTTTCCCGCCTCAGGTGCCTCATGAGTGGATCTGCTTAGCTGGCGATGGCTCGTGGCTCGTAACTCACCAGGTGCCAGGACAAAACGAAACGACGAGCAACATCCTCACCAAGTAGTGAAAGGGGTCGCGTCAAGAGGGCTGTTGAGGTGGCATGTTGGCCATGTCGCAAGCGGAAGGCAAAGGTAGCCCGCTCCTCGCACCAACCCGCCAATCGCTGACCAGAAACCCCCAGTGCTCTGGAGAACGACCCTCTTGCGGGCCTTGCACACAACGCGGAGTTGAGTAAGTATAGTCGCTAGAAGGCATCTTCAACCCGCGAAAGACCTGTCTCAGACATGTTTGTACCTCCTACTGACTGTTTTTGTTAGTTGCTCGTACGAATATGAGGAGGGATTGACAAAACTTGGTTGGCTCAAGGTGCGTGTAGAGTAACAAGCAACAACATGACCTCCAGCATGCCCGTTGTACGAACAGCGACATCGATCGAGGAGAGGTCGTTTGCTTGTGTTTCAAATTTTGTGTGCTGCAATAATCGAACAGATTTGCTGACCGATCTAATTCCAGATGAAGCTTGACGAGGCGACAGCAAAATCAGATAATCTGGAGTTCCTGTTCGACCAGCTGCGCACGAGGTCGGATGAAGAGTCGGTGCGTTGTGTCGAATGCCGTAACTTAAGTGACAGGGCATGCTGACTAGTGTTTGTAGTCCATGATACTCGCCATCATTCGACTTGGAGCAGATCTCGAGAAGGTCGTCAGCCAACTGAAGGAGGCCCCACAACAGGTTTTTAGCAAGGACAATGCCCTCAATATCGACCATTTCATGACAGACAGCGGCGATTCTGGAACTCAAGAAGAAGCAGCTGCAACGCCGCATATCTCCCCCGAACAATCGACGACATCAGGCGTAGCAAGAGGTCGCCGATAGCTCTGATTTCGCCAAGTGAAGGCCAGAAGAGAACTGCAGCCCTTTCGGGCTGTCGACGAAATGAAGAGGCAATGCACATCTTGTGCCGAGGGATCCGTGCCTTCAGAGACTGAGGAAGCAGGTAAAGTTGATAAGAGACAATCAACAACCGGTGCCGAAGATGTCGAAACAGACCGTGGCCTTGCGAGATGATCTTTTCGGACCAGTCGAGCCGGTAGCTATTGCCCGACCACTTTCTATTGAGCCATTTGGGGTCTCGTCACGCCTGTGTTGTTCACCAGGCTGAAGTTGGGGAGTCGCAGGGGATTCGCGCATGCAAAATGGAGAGAGAGAAAGGAGACGCGTCGAAATTACAGGCCGCGTGGGTACACCTGGTGAAAGAATTAAGCATTGTAGTGGTCTCGAGTTTTCGCCGTCGGTATATTGGAGTGGGAAGGAAGGGTTGAGGAAAGTGGAGTCCAGCTCCGATTCCCGACCACAACTCCTAAAAGTCATTGACCTAGCTGTTGTCCTAGCAGCACAGAGAACATTCATATCGACGATCCTCTTTACCTCCCCTCGAACTCATAAACCCACCTAGTCTCCGCCCTCCGCCCGGGCGGTGACTCCACACTTCGGACCTCATCAGCAAACTTCCCTTCTGTTTCCCTTAAATCAAAAGTCACAACCCTCTTCACCAATCTTCCCCGATCCATAAACCAAACCTGCACATTCCTCCAACCACCTGCGGGACATTCGACTTCAGTCTCGAAGAATTCGTCTGAACGGGCTGATAGACAACAAGTCAGCGGAAATCTATCCGAGGGTGGAGTGAGCTCCACAATTCAAACACGAGTCCGAGAAAACGACTTGTCTTGAAGAAAACACGCACCTAGACCCTCGGTCAAGTATCCAATCCCCTCTTTATGTTCGAAATCACTTCCTCTTACCCACCGACATCTTCCTCTTGTTGCCAAAACCCTTCTATCACTTGTTTGAGAGCTCATGTTCCAGCTCTTCTCCTTCTCCGCCACGGGGACCTCAACAACTCCATTTGTCCACTCACTCCACTGCCCAATCTTCTGCGACGGATACCAGCGCTCCGTCGTACTAGGTGGTAATAAATTGCTCGTTACCTGTTGTTGTTGTAGACCAGCCCTTGATGGGGAATGCGAGGGCGAGGAGTAGTTGCTTCGAGGCTGGCGAAGGATCTCTGTTCGAATGAGAAGTTGGGATGGGTAGTGCGATTGGGTGATCGTCAGGTAGATGGGAGATGTGAGGAGTGCTTTGCGCGTTGGAGATGGGTAGCCTGTGTAGCAGTAAGAATAGATGGTCCAGCTAGTGATTTGTCCAATGTCGAGATGCGTAAGTTGGGGTGTGCTACCTTGAATTTCTAACGCTTTTGGGATGCCTACACTCAAGCCCTTGCTCATTGCCCACTTGCCCGAGAGGTCTCTCAAAGTCTTATTGTTCTGTAAATATGCCGGCGAAGGCATATCGGGCGAGGTTTCTGTCGACGTTTCTGCTTCTGTGAATGGGTCGAGTTGAGGATCATGTATTGCACTGCGGTGATCATGCGCAGAAGCAATTGTATAGGAATGTTCCGTACTATCACCCATCTTGACAGGTTGGGCGCGAGCCTCCGCTTGTGGCGAGATGCTAGATCGCTGCGTAGGCCTAGCACAGCCAGGGACCCAGGACAAGATGAGAAAAAAGTGGCCGACGCACGGAACGAAGACCTGCACACCTACCTGTGGGGGCAAAGCGTGTGAACGATCACGAGTATAATTAATTGATTTTGCGGCAGTCGAACATGCCGTGCTCGCTAAAATGGTTCGCAGTCCATAAGCTCGACGATCGGATAAAGTACCAACGTTTTCCAGGGTCGCGCTTCGCGTCATCATTCGCGCTTCTTCCTTCAATCTTGGTTCCGATTTGCCTTTGCGCAGACTTGACGCCTGGATCGCGTCTGGCAATCCCATGCTATTCCCTCACTCAGCCGTGTGTCTGTGTCGCGTCAGGTCCAGCAACCCCTCTCATTGGCCGTGTCAGGAGACGTGACTTTCCATTTCGGGAATGCGCAAACTTCAGGTGGACAGTTCATTACACGCCGGCAAGCGGCGGCTATCGTGTCGGTAAATGCGCATTCGAAGCGCGAGTGAATGCATGATGGACGTGGCGCTCGCGAGCCCAGTCTCAACCTGACTCAAAGACCCTCTGATTTCTTGCGTTTCATGGTTCGTACTTGTTGTAAGATGCTCCAACTTGTTTGTCGAAAGCAGATCTCAAGCCACTCGCGCCTTTTTATGCCCATTGGCATCCACCTCGGCAACTGTGTCGACAGGTGAAGCAGCCTGATCCATCTCTTCGTCTTCATCGTCTGTAATGGTCGGCCGCTTACGTTTGGCAGCGCCAGCCTTCGTAGGCGCATTGTCACTGCTCTCAATTTCGCCGTTGGCGATGGCATTTTCGCGCTCTTCGATTCTTTCGATCATTTCGGTATAGGCATGCTCAACGCTGTCGAGTGCGGACTCCAGCTTTTCCACGCGCTCCTGGTGCTCGATCTGTGCAAGCTGATCCTTGTTGAAGATGTACAGTCTATGCTTGGCGTACAGACGCCAGAGGTAGTAGGCTCTGTCGTTTTCATTGCTCGCCTTCAACTTCTTAGTGATACGGCTCCGTGAGCGATTCTGATGAGGGATGCGAGAGAGAGTGTGCATTTCCACCAGTCGGTCGAATTGGCGGGGCATAATTTTCGTCCTCATCATGATGTCCTTGCGCACGCCAGCAGGTACGATCAAATCGACTGGGATACTAAGGTTTGGATCGATCTTGTCGGCAGGAAGATCGCTCTGGATCCGGAGACCCGCAAAATCGGGTACATTCGCTCGCAGATTTAGCAAGTCACAAAAGTCTCGCAGGTCATCGAACTTTTCGTTTGGATCCTCCACTGTGAACTCGCGTACACACTCGGGAGATGTGAGATGCCTGAACATCGTATTGTAGAGTTCTTGCCCGTGCCCGGCACCATGCCACGGAGGAAGCATGAGAAACTGGGATAGTCGCTCACGGGACGGCAGATCAAGAGGTGAAGCGAAATCCGGTGGTTGCGCAAGCTCATTGGTCTTGCCGTCCACAATCAGAAAGGCATCCAAACCCTGCGACGACGGCGAGAACGGATCAAACTGCACAGCCTTTTTGCGCTCCGGAAAGGTGAAGTTGCGATATGATGTGCCGTAGCCTGCGAAGGTGTACGTGGACTTGTCGACCTCGTAGACTAAGAAGATCTTCCACCGGGCGGCTGTCCAATCCTGCTCCAGCTCCAACATGCTACCGCCATCAATGAACATGGGCACCAGTATCTGCATGTTCTCAAGGATCTCTCGTGCCGCTGGATCAGCCAAGCTAGCGCAATATGTCTCGTAGCTCTTTCCATTCCTCGTGTAGGAATGAATCTGTTCGCCCGGAGGCTTGAAGTCGGTGGTGCGTTTCGATGTGTCCTTCTCGAACGCTGAAGCAGGCAGAAACTCTCTCAGAGCAGTCTTGATATCTGTGGGTCTCACTTCGCCCTGGGCTGGGAACTTCTTGCCGTATTTGATGTGTAATTGAGGGTCAAGGTGATCTGCTTGGAAGGATAGAGTGATGTCTAGGTTTCGGTAGCCAAAGATGGCTTCCTCATCGCCAAACATGGCATATGTAAACTCTGGTTGGAATGAGGCCACAACTGAGCCATCTCGGCGAGTGAGTTGGATCGTGAAGCACTCGTTGCTGTTGCTGGACCACTCGTCCACTTGCGCTTGGATTTCGGCCGTCAACTCGTCGTCGTCCTCCATGTCGATGGTCGGTTGGTGAGCCATTGTGTGCGTCGCGAAGGCGGAGTGATATGTGCGGTGTTGGTATTGGCGATGTTGATGAGCAGCGTTTGCTGGAGGCTGCCGCGGCGCCGGTGCAAAGACGTGTAACACGCGACGGAGAAGACGCGACTGACGTTTGAAGCTCGGAGCGCTAAATGGCCTCAGCTCCCAACTGCCAACTTTAAACATCTCGCTCTCCCATTCGGCGTTCACATGCACTCACTTTACGACCTATACGACTTGACGATTGTGTGTTTTAGGCATCGCAGCGGGATTCGAGGCTTCTAGGAAATTCTGGTCCGATGATTGTCACTTGTCAGTCTTTGCAGGCGGTAGAGCAGTACGCTTCGGCGCAGTAAACACTCCCGAGTCAAGATGTGGGACGGACTACTGCTGCTGCTCTTATTGAGCATTGTCATGGCAGGCGCGTAAGTGGATGTGGTCGCATAGCATAGACAGCACCTTATTGACAATTGCAAGTTCCTTCGCTGCCGGCATCCTCCCCCTCTCCTTCGCCCTCACACCACGACAATTGCGCCTGATCACAGCATTGGGGACTGGCATCCTGGTCGGCACCGCATTGATTGTCATCATACCGGAGGGCGTAGAAACATTGTATGCAGCCAGCGGGAGCGATCATGGCCATAACGCGAATGTCGCGGCAAGAGGACTTGCTCTCGCAAGGGAATGGCCCACGGAGGACCGAAGTATCGTTGCGCGGGACTCGCCAGTGGCAGCAGCGCTGGAAGTGAATGCCAATACACACCCGGGCTTCAGAAGTGGCCCAGACGATGGATTTCAGACTGCGCCGCAGGCAGAAGGCTCGAATCCAGCATCCTCGGACCCAGGCCATGAGCCAGGCGTAGTTGTTACACCACCCAGTTCCCCCAGCCCAGCACCAGAGCCAGTGGACCGCGAACCCCACGTCTGGATTGGAGTGTCCATGATCTTCGGATTCATACTAATGTATCTCATCGACACCCTTCCGCGCCATCTCCATAAGAGTTCACGACCGCAGAGCTTTCAGATCAACCTCAACTCTTTCAGCTTCACAAACGGCATGCCACCCGGGGATGCCCCGGAACCTATCAGTGATACCGCGCAAACGCCGCCATCGCGACCCAGTTCCACGACCATTGGATTGGTTATTCACGCCGCAGCAGACGGCATCGCCCTCGGCGCATCGTCAACGTCGAGCAGCAACTTGAGTTTCATCATCTTCCTGGCATTAATGATCCATAAAGCTCCCGCAGCATTCGGTCTGACATCGGTCCTCCTCAAACAAGGCCTCTCAAAAAGAACAGCGCGAACGCACTTGATTGTGTTCTCCGCTGCGGCACCCGTGGGAGCTATATTCACTTTTCTTGCCATTCACGGGTTTGGATATGGCGGGGACGTGGAAAGTACAAGCACAGAATTCTTCACAGGAACTTTGTTGCTTTTCAGCGGCGGAACGTTCCTCTACGTTGCTATGCATACCTTGGCTGGATCGCATTCGGCGCATGAGCAAGAGGACAGTAGCATGAATGGATATGCGGGAGTACCGATGGAAGAAGGCTATGGCGGGAGTCCGCCCGCGACGAAGAGGTTAGAGGGAAAGGGCGTTTCGGATACTTTGGTTACAGTGGGAGGGATGCTGTTGCCGTTGCTTACGCAATTTGGGCATGTGCATTGATGGGTCGGTATGTAGACAACAGCTACACCAGAACATCGATGCTATTTGCTGCTTCACCACTTTTCGAACAGCTCCGCAATTCTCAATCCCGGTGCCTGCTGCAAAGGCGAGCTCGAGGTGGCGCAGAAAGCCATGAGTCACCAGAAGATAACATTTCGTGAACTCGGTTTTCGTGAAGGGCAAGCTAATCTAAAAGCATTTTCCTAGAATATTCAGTAATGCCGTTGAACATTGGGACTGGCAGATGCTCACCCCCGCTGCCACAGTCACGTAGAAACTTTGCAGAGAGCGGCATGCACGCAACTTTGGCATGGCATCGATATTTTTGGTGTATAGAAATTCTGAAGCGATGTCATCATGGGCTCAAAGATGAATCCCACCAGCAGCGGGGTGCGCTGAGCCCTTCTGACCTGCGAAACGCCGAGTGTTGAGACTTAATTGCGGTGGTCACGGCGGTCCCAGGTCTGTGCCTTGGTATCATCTTCTCAAATCATCTCCTTCTTCCCTTCACTCCGAATTACCGTCCCTCGTTCAGCTGTGGAAGAAGGACGCGTCGACTGTCGCGGAGTCTGCTGTACCAAGGAGCTGGTACAAGGCGCGAACATGGCGCCGCACTTGGCCACTGTTGCTTCAGAGATGAACCGAGGATACCATGGCCAGGTGTGTACCTCGACATGACATTGACAGCGTCAATTGGCGTGACCGCCACGACACTGCTGGGAGCAGTGGGCTGCCTGGGCAAGACCTGTACGCCTGCGACAGTCCGGATCCGTAGCGAATCGTGCTCATCTGGCGAAGTGGCCGCGTTCTCGTTGGAAGCAGTGGACTGTGAGCCTGGGAGTGCCGATATCTGTTGGCATGCCATACAGATCATTTGCAGAAAGCGGTACGAATTCTTTCGTGCTTTGACGTGCTGTGCTCTCCTCGCGATCGAACGGATCCTGATACAAAGAGCATGAGACGGAAATCAGACACAGTGACTCGACTCTTAGTGGCAGGTTGTGTGGTGCAGGATGTCCGTACCAGCGGTGACCGGAGTATTTAGCACCATCTCACCGATATTGAGGAGTTCCTGCAATCTCTTTTGCCCGCGGACGAAGCTTCGGTGACCTTCCCAGAAGGTGACTCCTCACGGAGCAAGAAGCCGCAGAGATATGAGCACGTCCTGACGATGCACGATAGCATGAGCACATGACGCGTAGAAGCGAGGCTCTGTTGCGAGTGTGATTACCTAGTTCCACTCTCTCCGCTGTGTTCCGGTTGCAAAGGATCGGAGTGCCAATGTGATAGCGTTCCGATGTGGCGCTTGCTCTGTGCATTGTGCATCGTGGCGGACCAGCCATGAAGGCACGAGGTCACAATCAAGGTATGGAGGCGCCGGAAGCAGCACACTGGGCTTGTAGATCGGCTCGGAGAGCATAGTGGCACAGTGTGGTCTTCACAAAAAGGATATCGACTATCAAGGCACGACAACACCAGATCGGCCGGACGAGGGCGAAGCATGGATGCAGAAGCATCTGATGTGCGCAAGCCTTAGATCGTGCTGTCGGCAGCATCCTCCAAGTGGCAATCTGAAGACTGTGATCGTATCGGAGGCTCCACGCAGTGAAAAGAGCCGGTGAACATCCCTATGCCTTGTGCGAGGCAACGTCGAACCAATTTTTGACGGCTCTGCTACCGTCATGAGCGGCACGAAACACTAGAAGCTGTCAGTAACCAAACGAGCTAACGCAGTGCGCAAGCTTACGTTGACGTTCAGCTTCATCAAGTCCGCCCAAAAACTCGTTTCCTTCCCCACCCTGCTGCACTTGCCTGCTGTTTTGCGCTTTGTCTGCGATTTCCATCGCACGCTGCTTAAACGACTAAAGAACACATTAGCGAAACGCAGTGGTGCGGCAAGAAAGTGCACATACATCAATCAGAACCTCCGCAACAGCCTCGTCATCGAACAGTGTCAACATGTGCTCACCCATGCCATAAAACCATTGTGCTTGCTGCCTCAGCTCCACGCTTTTGGGATCAGCACTCAACGCATTGATGACGCGCTTTCCCAGGCAATTAGGCATATCGACTGTGCAAAGATAGCCTGTCCCAGGCCCCGCTGGTTCCGACGCGCCTAGGACTCCGCCGAGCCAGAGAGGTAGTTCAAGTTTCGTTCCTTGCTCGACAGTAGTGCCGTTGTTGAGAGGTGCCAGTTGAGGAGCAGCGAACTCGAAAGTGCAGGGAGCTTTTTGGGCGTCGGTGAGAATCGCGCTGGGATCGTAGTATGTCGACATGGTGAAGGCGACCGCGACCAGGAAGACGCGTTCCGGACGCGTCGAGGGCAACTGCAGTGCTGATCGTCTTGACCTGGCGTCTTCGTGGCAATATGTATCACAGCAACACGTGACGCGTGCTGAACGGATGTATGTCGATGAGTTCGCCGACGTGCATGTGTCAGCCGGAGGCGTCTAGATGGGCGTGGAGGCGACAGGGCTTGCGTAGTCGTGGTTTGCCTGAAGTCGATGATACAAAGAGACGCCCGAGGTCTCAGTCTGATCAGTGCGCCTTCGCCATCAACAATCGCCGCTGTCTTGCCCTCTGAAGGCGTCTGATTGTCTGTACTTGTGGTCTGGTTTCGTTTATACTGCGAGTGATTCGGCAAGAGAACGCCACAGTTCCCGAAACGAAGCTTTGAGCCACAGCGGCGTCGGTTCGTCGAGAGCGAGAGACAGTGAGCGTCACACAAGCAGACACGGCCCTTCCTGCCAGTCCACCACTCAACCACCCATCCGCTGCAGCTGGCCACTCTTTGGGAAGGCGAGACCTCGACACGTATCCGAGCGCGGCCTCTTGTGCGACGCCCCCACGCCGCCACCACCTCCAACCAGCACCGCGCATCTCCAGCTCCCATAGCCGATCCAGCTGCATCTCGAGTGTCGTGTGAGCTTCACTTCAGCAGCATCGCTACCCGCCTATCAGATCCCGCCCCAACATTGATCGACAGATACCCTTCGACGCCTCCAATGAGCTGGCGCGTCTCACATTCAAACACACGCCAAACATGACCGACGTGGGCGCCGCACATGATCGTGTGTCCGAGCTGGTCGAAGAAGCCCACCACCACAACGATCGCAATGGACCTGCTCTGTACGCATCAGGCGAGGAAGACTCGCGGGCCACTTCGCCAGGCGTTGGCAACCGAGTCAGTCTGAAGAGCGTCGACGATGGCGAGGACATCGAGCGATTGGGCCGAACGCGGCCGCGGGTGTTTCCATACCAGAAGTACTTGCCTTACGAGACGGAGACTCGGGAGCAGCGTGAGCAGGATCTAGATGAAATGCTCAAGCATCTCTACATCGCAGTGGCCTCAGGCGACTTCGTACCCGGCGCGGTGCATTGGACAAAAGAGATTCGAGGATGGATGAGCTTGAAGTTCGACCTGACCAAGGTCCAGCGCGTCAAGCTTGTGAAGCTCTACTACGAGCTCGCGTTGGCGCCAGGTCTGGAATATGGAGTGTCAGAACGCTTCGCGAGCATGTTCATGGTCCTCACGAAGCGCAAGCACTACCTACGACCCGGCAAGGACCTCACGCTAGACTGGCGGCCTCTTTTCAAGGAGATCAAGGTCTTTGTGCTTCCATCGGAAGGCAGTACCCAGAACACCTACAGTTCGAAGCGTAACATCAGGACCCTGACGAAGTTGTGCACATTCGCCCAGCTCTTCTTCGATTCCAGAGAGATTCCGGCCATGTTGGAGGAGTTTCTACCATACTACAGCATGTCCTTTTCAGAACAAGCGTTCGTGGTCTTCGGCTTGCTGAATCTGATGCTGCCGACTGCGGCGCCTCCTGCCGACGACCCCAAGCTGCAGCCGCAGTACTACCTTCCCACATTCTTCCATCTCTGGTCGACGATCAATCGATCGATGACAACTGATATGCGTATGCTTGACATCTTTTCGCGGCAAGCGAGGGACTGCCTTGGAGCATCTCACGTTCCATTCGGCCCAAGCGGCATCTTCACAGACGAACAGTCATCAATCGTTTTCACAGCTATCCTGCGATTGTTAGAGATCCCTGTGGGCCAAGCAACGACCCCGTACAGCCCGACTGTGGATCTTGCCGCTGGTGTTGGCGTATACCTCGACAGGGATCCCAGAAAACACCCAGTCTCGCACAGCATTGCCAGGTGGATTGTCATGTCATTGTCTCCGCAATGCCTTGAGGCAGAGAACGGACGTTCGGTATTACATCAGCTCGAAGCTCTCATTCAAGGCATCGAGACATTTTTTCATCCCTCAAATGCGGGCGGCTGGACAAAGTCATTAGCACAACTCGTGTACTACCTGGCAGATTTTTTCGTCATGCGATGGAATCGTGAGCAAAGCGGCGAGTACGAGATTCCGGAAGATCGCAAGCTGAACGAAGACGTGAAACGCCGCTTCGTGCTTTGTCTGCGAGATGTAGTTTTCATGGGCATCTACGCCAAAAGCGGCACCGCCATGAACTATTCTCTGAGCACATTGCAGAGCCTGGCATTCCTAGAGCCCAACCTCATTCTTCCAGGAGCACTACAGCGCATCTATCCGGCGATGCAAGGTCTGGTCGAAGTCCACAGAACGATATCATCGATCCGTGCGTTACAGATGTTGAGTAGGATTATCGCCCGAACGAAAGGATATCGATGCCATCTCACGACCTTACTTGGCTTGGCATTGCCCGGTGTCGATGCCAACGATCTCGACAAGACCATGCATAGCTTGGCGTTCATCCAGTCCGTCTGCTACAACATCCCACTCTACGATCTCACAAAAGAAAGCAAGAGGGTTAAGAGTGAACTCAATGGGGACTTCGAAATGGTCGACAACGGCTCGCCATCAGCGGCAGGAACTGGCACCGGGATAGCAGTAGAGTGGATCACGGGCCAAGTGGCACGTTTTGAGGAGGCCGGACCACTGCTCGAAGTTGACTATTCTGCTGAGCTGAGCGACGAAGACGAGGAGCTGATCCTCAAGTCCTCCACAGCTGGCTTTGCTGAATTCCTGATTAGCTTCCTGGGACGCGTGTTCACCCTCCTGCAGAACTTGCCAGATGCCGCGCGAGTGAAGAGCGGCAGCCCCGAGGAGAATGTGGTCAACACACTACCAGCCACTTTTAGCCCTCTGTTAGCCAGCCTGAGCCCCGAACTGTACGACATCGCACTCGAGCACATTGCTCGATTCGTGTCGAATCACGTAGTCCACCAAGCTCGAGACGCAATGGCCTTCATCTGCAACGCACTTGTCAAGATCTCCCCAAAGAAGGCTTTGCACAGACTCTTACCTGATCTCATCTCAAGCATCAAGACTGAGATCACGGAGAATGGCGCCGGCTCCACCCGCACTACAGGTAGTGAAATCTTGCCTCGTGATCGAGCGCTTGTGTGGCACGTGTCTCTGCTTAGTATGTGCGTCGTTCATGTCGGAGGAGATGTGCTCGACTTCCAGGACGAGCTGTTCGACATCGCTACTTTCATGCAAGACACCTGCAAGGGCATCCCACTTGTGCATGTGTCCAACTTTGTGCATCACTTGCTGCTCAACCTAACGGTCACCTACGCTAGAGACTTCGACCTGTTCAACAAGGCCGACTTGAATCGCGGTCTTACTTCAGAGAGCTGGGGCAAGATCACCGACCCGGCAGATGTCGACATCAATTGGCACGTTCCTAGCCAAGCAGAACTCGAGTTTGCCGTGCGCATTTTCGAGACTCAAGGCGGGCGTGCTCTACAAGCATTGAACAGTCTGATCTCGGATAAGGGATCGGTCACCCGTGACGGTACTGGCAAAGACTGGTCAGACGAGGTATCTCGGAATCTTGTGCTGCTACGGCTGGTCATCAGCGGCTTGTCCAGATTGTTCCGTTCCGACGATGGCACAGTCACACCTTACGTCTATGTCAACGCCAGCCCGGCCAGCACTGACGACAATTTGACTCTTGAAGAGGCCATGCCTGACACTGGTTCCATTGCTGACGGCGGGGATTTGAGCGTTCCCGAAGATGAGCAGGTCAAGCGTTCATTTCAGTACCCAACCGGCTACCCTCTCGACATTCACAGTCCACAATATGAGACTGTTCATCAGTTACGCAAGACTGCTGGCGAGACTCTGCACAAAGTGCACGAATTCCTCGTCAAGAACCAGGAGGACGATGTACCGTGTTTCAACGCACTGTACACTGCATACCGGTCCTGGTTCGTGGACATTGGCATAGAACGGTCGGCCCACGTACTAGACCGACTCACACGTCTTCTGAGCGCGGACATACATCCTTTCAAATTTTCCGGAACCAGAAAGCAGTATCCTCGGCCTTTGCTTGTGCGACGAGCCAATCTCTACCATTTCCAGCGACTGCGGTTCAATGAACATCCCCGAGCGGCATCAGAGCTTGACAAGACACTCCTGCTTGATCTCGCGCATTCGAGCACCTCGGTCTATACTGATATCCGACGTACCGCCCAGTCTGCGGGTGAACAGGCAATGAAGAGTATTGTCGGTGCCAAGCCACTTATCATTCCGCCATTGCTCGATGCCTTGGAGAATGCTATCAAAGCTGGCGATCACCCCAAAATTAAGGGTGCTGTTTTCACGCTCCTCTTTGGCAGTCTTGCGAAGCCTATTGGTCGAAACTGGAACTTCGCGCCTCGAATGATTCGGTTGTTCATCCAAGTCTCTGAAGCGGATAGGCCTAGCATTCAAAAGCTTGTCGGCCAGTCAAGCTTTACCATACAGGATATGACCAAGGCTATGGATCGCATGGTGATTCTCGACGAAGCCACCTTGGAAGCAATTTGGCCAGACAATCAGAACTCACCCGGCCTGACCGTTGCACGCTCATTGGAGGACGCAAAGGCTCTGATCCCTCAAAAGAAAGAAAAGGTGCGGAATAGGCGCGCCGTCGTTGAGAAGCGCAAATCAGAGATGGCACGCGAGCTCATCGAAAGCGTACGCAACAGCCACTGGAAGAAAGCTAGTAGAACCGCTGTCATGGCTATTGGTTTGGATTACAGATTCGAGACAATCGCCTCGGACGATATGCTTGAGCTCGTGGTGAAAGGCGTGATTGATCCCCACCCACAGCTGCGCACTTTGTATGGCACAAGTTTGAACGCTATTTTCAGCTTGGCACAAACAAGAGCACTCGTCGGTCACAAGTACGAGAACTACCTGCTGGATGAGCAGAAGGATCCTGACGAGATCTCGATACCTACCGAGCGAGACGACCCCAGCTGGACGCAGCGCTACCTAGACTCGTTCGCGAAGCCTGAAGCCGATGCGTACATTGATGCTGACTACCCAGGTTGGCTCGTGTGGCAGAAAACCATGCGCGGTTTCCGCACAGGACCGAGTCAGCTCGAGTACGATGCCACTGAGCAAAAGGTGCGCGCAAAGATGGGTTCCTTCATCGATCGACACTGGCTCTCCACGTACTTCGGTTACATGAAGCAGGAACCACGAGACAACGCTGATAGATTCCGCATGTCGTTCTCCATGATTGTTGCCTACGCCATGGATCTGATGGCCGATGGTCTAACGCAGGCAACGTGGGACGACTTCAAGGACCTCGCCCAAGCTGTGTACGGCGATGGCAGCGACAAGCATCAGCATCGCGCCATGGCTGAGATCATTGGCGCCATGCTTAGCAGCTCTGAGGATTTCGAGCATGATCTCCGCACTCAGATCTGGGGCTTTGCTTTCCCAATCGTGCGCCGCATCTTCACGGATGGTCTCACTCCCGAGAACATCTCATACTGGTCGACTTTTGTCACACTCATCGTAGGAGGCAAGGATCCGCGACGTGCGTGGCCATTAATTGACTGGTTGGCGGGCTTCCGTCTCGATATGAACACAAGCGCTGCCTTCAAGGAGAGCTCCAAGATTACACTGCTGCAGCTTGTTGCCGGCGCTGCTGGATGGCACTTCCAACTCCATCGACCCATCATTCAGGACTTCTTGGACCATCTCGATCATCCCTACAAGAGCGTCCGAGAGGTCATGGGCAGTACGTTGTCTACTATCTTCCGCAGTCGCTATCACGAATCATACAAGGATGTGCCGACGTTGCTGGAGAGTCAGAAGGCAGCATCGTCAATCGGCAGCAGGCCTTATCAGCCTACGGAAGAGTACAGCGGTATCGTCAAAGACGTCTTTGATCGCCTTGAGAACTGGCGCAAAGAACGTCCAGTGGGAACGCAAACGCCGACATCCTACACACAAGCAAGCAAGACAGTATTGCTGTGGCTGGATGGCTCACTCGGCTCGTACGATTCTACTACCTTGGTTCCTTTCTTCCCTGGCGGGTTTATGGAGCAGCTATTGCACATGATGGATATCAAAGAAGATCCCGAGCTGCAAGCCTTGGCTTACCATGTCTTCCGCCACCTGCCCAACATTCCACATCGTCCCGGTGAGGACGTACCGTTCGTCGCTTCGCTTGTTCAAATCGCCAAGAGCTCAGTCTCGTGGCACCAGCGCTTGCGAGTACTCATCATCATCCAAGTCATCTACTTCCGCAACCTTTTCCTCATGGACGCAAAGGAAGGCGAAGATCTCTTCAAGTGCGTGCGGGAGATGTTGCACGATGTCCAGCTCGAAGTGCGTCTAGGTGCTGCTGCGACCCTGGGTGGCATGGTTCGCTGTTCACCTGCAGATTATCGCACCAAGAAGATTGCCGAGCTGAAGAAGCATTTCACAAATCTCCTGATCAAGAACCCGTTGCCGAAGAAGCCGAAGGCTGGCCTCGCACGCGCTGAGGGCACCAGTACCCCCACACAGGAACAGAACAAGCTTGTCCTCACTCGACATGCCGCTGTCTTGGGTCTTGGCGCACTCGTGCAAGCTTTCCCTTACACTTCCCCGCCACCAGAATGGCTGCCTGAAGTCCTGGCCACGCTTGCTGGCCGCGCCTCAAATGATCCAGGCATGGTCGGCAAGAGCGTGAAGACGGTGCTCAGTGATTTCAAGAAGACCAGGCAAGATACCTGGCATGTGGACGTTAAGGTACGATCAACCCTGTGGAGTATCCTGAAGATAACTTTTTGCTAACATCCTTATAGGCTTTCAATCCCGAACAACTCGACGATCTTGAGGGCGTGCTCTGGAAAAGCTACTTTGCCTAGTCTAACACGACACTTGTCGCTCATTTCGCCTTCGGGAAAGATTAGAGTGGACAACGAGAAGAGAATGCATGGAGAGGACAGAACGAATAATGAGCTTCATACCCTTGGGATTGTTTTGGCATGCATTGTTTGGAGCGGCATTGCTTGGTGCAAGGAAGGTACTTCGCTTCATGTTCCTCTTCCCTCCTATAGGGGCTGGTGGAAAAGGCCTTTTGCGGTGTATGTGTAGAACGAGCTCGTCAAATACTTGTCGGCGTGAATATCCCGTTTCTACTGCTGCTTGGATTCTTATACCCTGCGTGTTTTGACAGCAAGATTCCGTGTAACCCTCCGGTTCACGGTGTGGGCAAGTACAAGGACAATGAAAGTCAGAGCGGGTGCGCATGAATCTAGGCAGGTGAGTGAGTGTGGTGAGGGGGCTGTGGTATGACTGGCCTTGTATTGATGTGACAACTGCAAGGTGTTCACGGCAGCTGAAAAGAACGATTGCACTCTACCGACAGGCAGCTACCACTGTAGCGCTCTCTCGAAGATGTGGCTGCATGGGAGGACACATTGGAAACGGAGATTGAACGCGTCTTTTAGAGGATCGTGACTCCAACTCTGGCCCTACGAATGGGGTTGGACGGCACTCCCCTAACAGGCTATCATTCACTTGAGATTTACAAGTCTTTCCAATCCTTCCAGTGGAATACTACATGACCCAGTGGCTATTTGGAACAATTGAACGCTGGGACGCGCTGCATTTCCTCAGAAATCGGCTTAGCGAGACGCTTGTCCTCTTCAGCCCCTGGAAGCTCTCCAAAGGTTTAGCAAGCGGATATCTGTGCTACTTGGAACTAAGGTGGCACGCTGGTAAACAATTTCTGCGAAATTCGACACAATGCAAGCTTGTCTCCAAGAGAACAAGATCGTGTTCATCGATCTTTGTAGAGTACTGGAAGCACGCAGAAGCAGCATCAACTCTGAGAAGGACATCGAATCTAACATGCCTCTGAAGCAGGGCAATTCAATTCTCCCAATCCTTCTGGAGCTTTAGATGCCCGTCTTCGGCATATGGATCTTGAGACGTATCGTAATCCATGGGTCTCTACAGATAGACAAGGTCTCCTTCGCCGCCTGTTTCACATTTCAATGACACATAGCTATGATTTAGTCTTGAAGACATAATACGCAAAAGAGCCATCTCTGGACGAACAAGGTCACACCGTTTTGGTGTTCCGGATACTTGACAGCATCGAATCGTTGTCTTCTTTTCGAGAGGCAGTCCATTAATGACTGACTCCAGAATGATGAACAGCGTGCTCGCGGAACTTTGTAGACCTCTGGAAGCATGCAATTGTTACACCTAGCAGAGAAAAGCTTCGACTGAGGCGTATCTCCGAAATCTAGCGGTTGACCCTTGATGCTAGTCGGACCAACAATAGGCATGCTGTCATCAAATGAACTTCGAGACAGGGCTACTAGGACCAAGTTTCCCCGGCATAGACTGGAAATAATGTCTGGCTCAGCATTTCACATGGCCAGGACGCACCTTGTACACAGCTCCCTACTAGCGGTAGCTGTCCAGCCGGCTTTCGACTCGTGTGCCTCCTCTTCCTCTATCGCAGCATCCTCCTCCTGTTCACCGTCTCCCCTCCAGCATCTACAAAACCCTCCTTCTTCTTTGCGTTCGGGCCGGTTCCACCGACTTCGTGGAATTCCACACGCCCAAAGATGTTGTAGTACTCCTTCCGAATCATATTTGACGTCAATTCTTGCAAGGAGATGCTCATGGAACCCCTTTCTACCCACAGCTTTTCGAAAATGCTGGTTTTCCGAGCTGTCAGCGAAATCGAAGATTTCTCATAGCTATCAATCCTCAACTTACGCCATTGCGCGGTCGAAGTCAATTCTGGATGCGAGATAGGCTATGACAGTGTGCATGGACTCAGGCCACTTGACGAATTCCAGCGGGACCAGCTCGGTTCGTGTTCGCCCCTTAGTTCAATTTTCTTGAATGTGTGTTGAGTAGCACATAGAACTAGGCAACCTTCACACCGCCTAGCCGTCGCTCGGAAGTGAGAAGTGAAGTGAAGAACGGTGCGGACCGATGAGCAAACAAATACTGATGACGCAAAATCTTTCAGTTCTGCACGCCGAAACAACCTTGCGCACATGTCCTCTCCTTCTCTCCTACCCGCACATTCCACGACATCCGTTATGGAAGGCGGCCATTCGTTCACCCTGCCCCTACGGGGCACACGCGATGTCCCGATGGGCAATACAGAAGACGCACCCGACAGTGAGCCACAACGCCCACTACTTACCGCACAAAATTTGGCGCTGCTTGCTGGCGGCCAGGACAAGCAAAATGAAGCCGAAGAGGCCGAAACAAGTGAGGACGAAGACGAAGAAATGGCCGATAAGGTATCGAGTCGTCACGCACTCCATGCTTACTTTAGTCAATTGCTAACACGGCTCCTAGAGCGACGGCGACAGTGAGGATAGCGAGAGCATCGAAGATCCGCAGACACAAACATACGTCTGGTCGACCGCCAACTTCACCGTCATGCGCCAACGAGAGGTGCATCAGTACCTTCTCAGCGCGGTCCAAAAGTTCTGGGGACGACACTTCATGGACAGAATGCCGCTGTCAATCCTACCAAAAAGCGCCAATGATGATACGATCCCAAAACCTTTCAATAGCTGGCCAAAAGGCATGAAAGCGGCTCTGGGAGATCTCGCGTACCACAGCAACCAAGCTGAAGCTACCTCGTAAGTCTATCCAGAACGCAATACGATAGCCAATCGCTAATCAGGCCTGTTCTAGAGTTCTGGAAGAGCTACTTGAGAACCAAGAGGAAGAGGGCTATGGAGCTATGGGACTACACGAGGCGATGATCGATGAGGCCAAGGAGATCGTATGGGAGAGACACTTGGAAGGCGAAATGAGGTGGTACGGCGAGCCTCTAGAGTAGATGGCTCACGCAGTCAGTCGCAAAACCTCTAGTCTTGGGCGGAAGCTAGGGCGGACAGAGCTATGTGCAGCTCTAAAGTCCAATATTCAATTGAAAGGGACGCGTTCACCAACGAATTTCTTCTAGCAGTCGGTTCCTTGTATGCTTCTCTTTGTGCACTAGCTCTTGACTAGAATGCTACGGCGTCTGATGCCAACGGGCTAGTGGTCAAATATCAACAGCTCTTCACTCGTAGTAGCGGGGCCATCCAAATAGAGGCTCCGAGCATGCCTATTCTTCAACTCTCCTCGCAATGCTTCACTTGCCAGATCATCCCAGGTCTTCTTCCCTAACTCTTCTCTCGCGCTTAGTGTCGATTTGACATCACTCGCCGTAACATGTGCTGCTCTATTGCGCTCGCTGGCCCTGCTCTTGCGCCCTGTGATGCTCACATGCAGAAGCTTGGTTGCGTATGCGATGTTCCGTACCCAATACGCCACGATCGCGAGGTGTTTGATGACCGTAACTGAGATTCCTCTGTCGGTGGTCCTCTTGGAGATGATCTTTGCCTCGCGTAGTAGTAGGCTCCACTCTATGCCCCAATGGGTCTGGAGTATTTTGGCATACCTCTCTCGACGTGACTCTTGCGCAACAAGAGTGGTAGTATCCTGGATAAAGAAGTCAGCGGATGCGTGAGAGCAGGGAATTACACAGCAAGCGCACCATAACTCCTTCGCCCAGCGTCGCACATCCGCCTTGGTCGGTGGCTGGAGAAGCGCTTCGATCGGGCAGATCAAGGAGATCGGAAATGTCCTTTCGTTTCGCGTCTGAGATTGGCCTGATGCGGTGGGGCTTTGGCGAGCGTGGTGGCTTTTCTTCGAGCGCCTTCTGAAGCTGCGCTTCTCTGGCATCATATCCATTCTTCTTCGTCTTCTCCGTCTTCCGCACTCGACCGCTCGTGACCTTCGAGTCCATGTTGGCTGCGGTGGGTGGTGAAGGTGTCGGTCAACAACTTGCCAGGTCGCACGTGTGGCCAAAGGCGCGACAACCCCTGCAGCGGCACCTTCCGTCCAACTGCCGCGCATGTGAAGGCACAGCTGAGGCTTTAAAAGCAACAAACAAAGTGATGCTGTCGCCAATCGCCCGGGTGGCTCCGTGGTCGACGCAGAACATTCGTTTGTTCCGAACCAGGTCACTGGTTCGAATCAGCCTTGGGAGCATTTGCTCCAGAACCTCGTGCAGAGTTGATGGCAACTAGCATGCGACCCCATTCATGGCGCTCATTACGCTCAAAAAATCCTGGCCAGATTTCATTGGGGAAGTTCACCATAACCATCCAATGTTTTGCAGTCTGCTTTCTCTTTGAAAGTTTTTTTTTTTTTTTTTTTTTTTTTTTTTGGGTCGAACGTTGTCTCGCACGGTCATTGTGTTGCTGACATCGAAGAAAGCATGTGATGAGTTTCCGAGCAATTCAAATCGGCGTGCAGCTACTCGTGCTCGAGTCGACCAAGAGCGAATACAGTCAGATAAGACCGCCTGACGCTGTGTATCGACCGTGTGCCTGCGTTGTCTTATCACAGCTTTTGTGGGCTGCTTCCTTTCTAGCCTCCAAGCGCGTGGAGACCTGGTCTAATCGCGTACGTGTTTTTGACCTCTCGCCAAGCAAGCTTCCGAAGGAAGCACATGGGATGTGCTTTGGGATCTGTAAGCGTATGCGCTTTAATATGGGAGAAAAGCTTGAGACTAACGTGTCACCGGGTCGAGCTTTTCTCCTGATGAGTTTGACAGGTAAGTAAGGTCCCGGGAAAAACTTCAGGCACCGGCTACGCCTTCTTTGCGTTCAAAGTTGAGCACCCGGATAATCGAGAGCTCAGAAGGAACCGGTATCATGGAAATTGAAGCTGGTGAGCATCAGACGCTACAGACTTATAGCTGAGATCGGCCAAGTGTTGTCTTTGCATTTGACTTTTAAGCGTCCCTGCCAGAGCAGATTCGACTGACTCAACAGAACGAGCGACTTCCTCGGACAGTTCTCAGAGGCGGATAGAGCCCCCTGCACTGAATGTGTTACTTTCTCGTGGCAGGCCGATGTCTTTGACTTTCAAGACTGCCTGGATAAACCAGACTGCTTCTCGAGCATCCTCCGTCGTCCTGGCTCCTCGATCTGACACGAGTTTCTGGATCTCTCGCATTTGAATATGCCATGGAAAGGCGCCAGCCAATGTGCGTAATGCTCAGTTCTTGGACTTCTTGCCCAAGACCTTCCGTCTCTGCTTGATCATGTATGTGAACATCATGTATGATCCTGGACCCTTATCAGCGTTCCTCAACCCTCGGAAGTTGGAGTCAACGCCACTTCAACTCACCAGGCATGTACAATCCCAGCAAAAAGTAGAACACTGGCTTCAAAACCCAGCTGACGTCGGTGGCCGGTCTTACAGCCCGGTACATCAGCCACCACTCACACGCAATACCCACAGGATAAAGCGCATAGAACATGGAGTAGCGTAGCCACACCAACCATCCAGGAGCTTTTCCGTGCAGGTTCAACGCAAGATACGCATATCTTATCGTGTCTGCTATGCTCCATGCGATTAGTAAAGTCGGGAAGGCATTGGAAGTCGCTGTAGTCATCGAGAAACCAGCCCAAATCAGCCAGACTTGTATCACGCGTGTCGCAATCTGCGTGAAGGTGCTGCCGAGTGGTGCTGGTATGAGGCCTGTGGCTGAGTGGACAACGTCCAGCAGCGAGAGTGTTTGAATCATGCGGGCATCGCGTTCGACGAGGGAGTAGACATGGAGTATACCGCCGGGAAATGCTTTGAAAGTCGATACCAGTACGTACAGCCACAGGAGCGAGAAAGCTGTGTTGTATACTGTGAGGTACAGTGTTCGGCCTGAGGATGACGGTCTTGATGCAGGCGGCGGAGTCATGTTTGCGAAGAGTTTGGGAGACGTCTACCTGAGGTATTCGAAATTCGAGCTCAACATCAGTATTTGAGGTCCTCGGCAAGCCACACGGTCTGAGATCGAAAGTGGTGCTTCATCCGTCCACCGAGCATTAGCCAGTCTTTCGTGGATTGCATTGTGGGATCTGTGGATATCTTGGTACCATGTCTGTCAGGATGCGCATCAATGCTTTTGTATCCCCATTTTGGCCGCTTCTACACAGATGACATGCTGTCTAGAGTGATGTCTTCAGCGACACCGCCCCTGGATTCCAGCTGTTGGCTGAACTCCACCATTCCAGGCCGAAGTGCGTTCCAATTTGGCTTCGTTTTCGGACTGCGCCAGGATACGGTCTCGTGGTCTATTGCCAGATTCAGATACTGATCTATGCTTGGTGTGGGAGCTTTTCTTCCCTGTGGTACCAACGTGGCTCCTCCTTGTGTCTCCTTGAATTTGCCTCCTGTCGAAACCCTTCAATGAAGCCGGCGCGGGAGCATATTGCAACCTTGAGGTGGCTACCAGATACTCAGATATTGACTGGATTTCCTCGCACGCATCTTCACATGACCAGTAATGTGATGAGGTGAAGTGGTCTTCTCCCATTAGATGCCGATGTACGGAAGCTAGCGGCTGTGTCACCTCCTTCACCTGACGTTGCCAGTCTTGGCATCTGATGTCATTTTGCATGCACTTGGCACCTCTTCTCTTGCTTCAACTTATCCATTGTGCCTCTTACTGGCAACTGTTGACTATACGAGCACTATCTCCAGCACGCATGACCAATTTCTCGGTCTTTCCTGGGGCAAAACTTCGCAACAGGTCTCCAGGCCACCAGTTTGTCTCCATTTTCGCTCTCCTGGAGCCTGAACGCGTACCTGCCATGTCCTTGGCAGCCATGCAGCCACGCCTTTGTCGCAAGCATGGAGACCTTGCCATTGACGGATGCCGCGTGGTGACTCCGCGGAGACTCTGCCAACATCAAGCTTCACAAGAGTCTGGATGAGATCTGTGGGGTCATAAGGCTGTGATAGCTAAGTATGGGCCTGGCCTCTTCTTCCTCTAGCTCTTCCATTCTGCTCTCGCTTCCATGGTCTAACCAGCAAGATGTCTTCCAACTATACTTCTCTACTGATACTTCTAGTCCTGCTAATATGCCTTTCAAAACCAGCACACGCCTTCGGAGCCGGCAATATCGCCTCGATATCCTCAATAGAAGGCGTGAACTATCGACATGGCGATATTATGGACGTGGTGCTCTCCCTCACTAATGCACGAGCCTTTAGTTCTGGACTCCTAGGCCGGCCAAAGAAGTTCTCCAAACTCGATGTCAGCAGGCTGTATTTTGGGAACTGGCTACGCGATTACTCCCAAGCAGTTGACGTGGCATCTGTTCGCTTCGTGAGCGCAGAAGCTGTCGTACTCGTTGTCTGGATCCTCGGATTCATGAGCTTCGGATACGGAACGGGAGAATTCGAAGTCACAAAAGAAAGACTTGGTGTATACATACCTGCCGAGCACGTGGACAATCCTCGAGGATATGCAGATGGGCAGGATGCAAGACAGTATGATCCACGACTGCGAGGACCCGTGGACGAAAGAAGGGAACTCAGTGTTGATCCGAGAACGGGAATGAAAAACTACATTGCAAACGAGGATATTGGCATCGCTACGAGCTCGCGGTTATGCAAAAATATCTTACAGGACGCAATTGAGCTCGGCAGGCGATACAAGAGGAGCAACAAGGACGAGGACTATTTCGAGGCTTTGAGGCTACTTGGGACTGCTTGTCATTGCCTGGAAGACTTCCTCGCCCACAGCAATTACGCAGAGCTAGCTCTACTGGAACTTGGGGAGAGAAATGTCTTTGCGCATGTAGGCGACAGGACACAAATGAGAATATCAGGTGTACGTCATCCCGTATATCCTGTCACGACTGGTACGTTTGGAGGAGTGGACTTCCTCCATTCCGTCATGGGAGGGTTCACCGATAAGATGGAGGCCAGCGAGATTGGAGACTTGGGCGATATTGTGGCTGAAGCCCAGAAGAAGGATACCAGTACATTAAAGGGTCTGCTCATGAAGCTACCGAGTGGCATTTTCAGCGGCAAGGATAGCAATCCAGCACAACAAGCAGACCAGCTGCAAGCGAATGCTCAGACCCAGCAGATGGCGAACTTGTCGGTGTCTCCGAGAGATCCGAAGCAAATCACGATTCAAATGGAGAACCTACGCCAGCAGATCTACCCGATCCTCGAGTTCCACGATCGAATCATGAAGGCTATCTCATCTGCAATTAGCAAGATACCCATCCTACCGGATCTCCTCGACAAAATTTCTGAACAGCTGAACATCTGGGTGTTCACCTTGATCGCGCCGTTTATACTGCCCATTATTCGACAAGTCAAAAAGGAAGTGGAAGGAGGCTCTTCAGCAGTGATCAAGTCAAGTAAGGACGCTCAGCACATTGTATTCAACGATCCGTATGCTACGGATCCCACACATAGTATGTTGTCAAAAGACCACTTCAGCAATGTGCTCAACGAGCCTTGTGGGCGAGCGGCAATGGACACGGTCGCCTGGATTGTTCCGCAGATTGTTGATGCGTGGGATGATGATAAGATTGACTCGAGGCGGGTTGCTGCACGAATCGTGGCAGGCGTATTCCATCATCCTGCTCAGAGAGGTATGGCTTCAGATGCGGCGGAGGGGAGAATGGTCATGTTTTCTAGTATTGAGAATTGGTGGAGAGGACTTAAAGACAGGGAAAGGCAGGAATTGAGGGGTAAGCTTTCGCGAGAGGGCGTGCGTGCTTCGAGACATCACAAAGACGGCGTGCATGACTGCGGACATGGCGGAGGCAGACCACTTGGCATGCCGGGCGTGGGCGCGGGTGCGAGGCCTCAGGTGCAGCAACAGCGTCCACGGCCGCAGAGCAGACCGCCGAACATGTCGAATGGTAGTGGACAAGGAGGCAGAACCTCTTCACCAGCTCGGATCCAAGAAGCTTTAGGCGGTGGAGCACTCGGTGCCGCAGTAGGTGGCATCGCAAGTGCCATCATGGGCAAGAGTGGGTCAGGCGATCAACCGCATGGAAGAGAAAGCTCGCCTCTCAGGTACTCTTCTTCGCCCGGCCGCCGGCCTCAACAACCGCATGCCGGTAGAGGCAGAACTCACATGCGAGGCCATCATATAGGCAGCAGACATCATGCTCCGCCGCAACCTCCGCGGCCTGGGCATGCTAATCACCACCACCCTCACCCACATCCTGGACCAGGTCCGAATCGAGGTCGTGGAGGCGGCTTCCTGAACACTGTTCAGCAGCACTGGCAGCAGCATGGCAGCTATCATTTACCTGGTCATGATCGAAGAAGGAAACATCGTGGGCAGTCCGGTCACGCGTTTCCTGGGTGGTGAGGATGGATTTCGAGGGAGAAAACGTAAACGCATCATCTTCGTGATGCGTGCGCACGATCTCCATAGCAAGCTTGAACGCAGTCCTGGCCAGCTTGAATGGCAGCGAAAGACCATCGGCCGCGGAGAGGCTGCCTGGAAACCGCCACTTCGTAGCTCCGTTCGACGACTCTCCCATTCAAAATTTTCTCTGTGCGCCGCTAATCCTGGCGATGGGCGAGAACGAGTCGTCGTCCGCATTTCGAGTGCAATATTCTTCTGAAATGGTACGATCGTACGGTAGGGTCTTCAAGAATAACTATACGAGGCGGACATGGCAATGCTCATGTGCTCCGTTTGGTGCGGGAATTTGAATTATCACAAGGCCGCATCTCATGAGGAGCCGATGTGTCGGGAGTGGAACCAAGAATCGTCACTATTCAGCTGGAGCTCTCCTCTGTGCGCCTCTATGGCCCTAGATGGCAGGCAACAGGTCGCTGCCTGGTAAGGAGAGTGGTGTTGTACAAGGTTTTGGTACTCCCGTCAGGGGTACAAGGATGACCGGTTGTCACTCTGATGCAACAGTTCTCTGGACGCCGTTCTGGCTTCACACGAGACGCAATCACTGGCTGCGTACGGACGGAGAGACAATAGTCCGGGCTAGTATGACATGAGTTGGAGGCCGATTGCTGCAATGGCGATTTAGCAAGTATGTTGCCGTCTTGTTCATAATTTTATACATGATCTTCTCCCTTTTCAATTACTTGATGACAGTGCCACTGCTGTATCCCTATGAAGGCTGATGCTCCGGCGGCATACCCGCATTCTCCACTCTCTCAGCCTTCTGCGCAGCCTGCTTCAACATCGCCTCCTTCCTGAGACTCGTTTGCTCCACGATTGTCTTCGGGTTACCAAACTTCACTTTCCCCTCAGTCACAGTCACATCATCCAGCTTTCCCAATCTCTGCAATTCCCGATAGATATACGCTGTCACCATGCCCAAGTCCTTCAAATCCACGTTTGGATCCGCCTTGAACACATTCCTCCAAACAGCAGTCGCCATGACCGCGTCACCTTTGATCAACCCCTCATCATACGCAAGCTGGACACCTCTCCACTGCGTCCACAGATCCTTCAAATTCTTATTTCGTACTCCTCTTGCTGCCATGCCATGCCACGTCGCCATGCGATCCTCCGCAGCGTAGAAGAAGTGATCGAGCAGATTCTGATGCCAGTCTTTGACATATTTCTCAGGAAAACAGCGAAGACGGACTGTGAGTAGCCACATATGGATGAAGAGAACTTGCGCCCAGCTGTTGAACGTCACTTCTAGCCCTAAGCCGCCTTTTGACTTGGGTTCGAGCCACCAGCCTGTTCCTGAACCTAAGTGGTCACCGGCGGCGTTTTGAGGAGGATTCTCGGGTGGGGTTTCGAGCGCGGATGGGATTGTGTAGTTGCATTGTCGGGCGCACTCGGTGAAGAGGTCTTCGGTCGAGCCATAGGCAATGTAGGGTTCTGTTGTGCTGCGGAGGGCAGAGTTGGAGCGGAGTGTTGCCGCGAAGTTGGTGATCGGATTTTGATCGGTGGAGGGAGTGTGTGCGTCCCAATCTTTCGGTGGAGGTGGTTGAAAGGGTTGTGATGCGTAAGGCTGTTTCTTCTCTTCGCTCCGTGTCGCTGCGCTTGTGAAGGCGCGTTGAACTGCTATTCTTCGCGTCGATTGAACTCTAGGCTGGGGGCGAAGTGCCCGCAGGCAACTTCTGCAGACGTTTTTGCTTGCCATGGTGATTGTATAGGCCGTGAAGGGAGAGAAGTGAAGCTGGAGTGTTCTGATCTCAACGTCGAGCTGTCTTCGATGATGCTATCAATGACAGAAGTTGTCGCCCATTGATCGACGCCAAGAGACGCTCGGGCCTTTCCTCTTTCGCTCAATCGCCGCGGGAGTCTCTCTCGACTGCCACTTTCCTCTGCCATCTGCCATGAACAAGTCATTGCATCTCGCGTCCAGGTTCGTCATCAGCTGTGGAACAGTCACTTTGGACCTCCAGCGAGCAAGGGTCCTGCTGATCCGCTGTCGAAAGACCAACGAAGTACTTTTGCCTAAAGGCAGGAAGAACATTGACGAATCTCTCCAGGACGCAGCTGTCCGAGAAACATGGGAAGAGACTGGTCACCGAGCTGTCCTTCTGCCGACACCTCTTCCCACTCTGGCTACTGGTCAGATCGAGGGGGTGCTTAGCCATCAGGAACCAATTGCAATCAGCCAGCGCGTGAACCGTGATGTACTCAAGACCATTTTCTGGTTCAGTGCCACCTCAGATTCCACCATTTGTGACCACGATAGGCCGACTCAGGAGGATGAAGTCTTCGAAACCCTATGGGCTGAACTGTCCGAGTATGAACGGTTGCTCACATTCGAAGATGACCAACAAATCGCTCGGCTGGTAGTTGAGGCCGCGAAACCTCAAATCTTCAAGTCTTCCACTTGAAATCTGCATGCTAAGCCACTCTGTCAAAAGTCCTCAAAAACTTCCTTCTCCACTGAGCCTGAGACACATGGTCTTTCTTGGACGCAAATTCTTCCTGCATGGCGCGGGGGCATCTCAGTAAACTAGCAAGCATCTCGAGCAAGCAACCACACCGTCGAGAAAGACTTCCACAGAGAGGGTCTTGTGCATCTGTTTGCTGTTCACTACCTCTGTCCAGCTCATTCACCTCTGTTCGTGTGGTGCCAAACTGTGAATTTCTCATTGAAAGTGAACGCAGTGTCCGTGGCCTCGCACCAATGACTGGAAGCACTCAACTTAATACCAAAAATCCTCAAGAACTACCTTTCATAACAACCGATTGATTCTATATATTCTACTTGCCCCCGTGCTGCAAATCGACTTCTATCTTCCTCTGCCCTGTTCGAGACTAAAACGATTGCTTCGCTCACAGACGGAAGACATTATTTCACACACCCAAAAGTCCCTCTACGACAAGACACTAGACATGGAGGCACCTAGAGACAGGACGACCTTTGGATATCCCTCGCCGGCGAGACCGAGAGCTGCTCGCAAACAAGCGTTAGTGCATGGCACTCAGCAGTGGCCGCCAACGCTCCAAGCCGGCCACGACAACAAAGGACTCGAGGTGCACACTCCCAGACACTTTGAGGTATCTCAATCGCTCGAGATGTTCGAGATGAGGGCCATAGACACCCCAATCGAGGCCACGTCCCCTCACATGTCCATCCGCCAGTGCACAGAGCGCGATCTCTGTCTTCCTGCCGCTGCTGACCAGCGCCCCGTGACAATACACGAGCGCTTCCTCGCCCTGCGTGCCAAGAGAGAAGACATGATAACGGTGATCATCTCTTCCTCGCAAGTGAAATTCGACCTATCACGCGAGGCACTCGCCACGACATCGCGCCTCTGGAGCCGCCGATTTTGCCTCTCTCGGAGCAAGAGAGAGGGAGCTACTCCAACCCCGTGTAGAGAATACCGGGCTGACAACTTCTCTCTTCCCGCTTTTTCCGATTACACGAATTGGCTCTACTCTGGAAAGATTCTGCGGTACTCACACAACGGGGTGTCCTATGCCATCGACTCTGCCGCGAGACGTCTGATAGAAGCACTTGGTTTCGGATTGAGAATGGAGGCGGAGAGCTATCAACACGCTGCTCTGCAAGAACTTTTCCATTTGGGACCGCATCTCGAGACTCCGGAAGACTATGTCGACTCGATATTCAGTACGATGGGGAACATCTATAATCCTGAGGAAAGTGGTAGCAATCCGCGCAGAGCTGCCAGAAAGTGGAAGCCACATCCCGCTTGCTGGTTGATCGTAGCTATTGTTGCTGCGAAGAGGGAGGGGACGGGCAGAGATCCGATCCATTATGAGAAGGTTCATGATAGGGATTTCGTTCGGATGTTCTCTTGGTGGTATCGATGTAAGAGGGGACAGGAGACGGGCGGGTGCCGGTACCCGAGCACTTTGACGGAGGCTTTGATGGGAGTCTAGGATCAGACGGCTGGGGGTCATTGGCGGACGCGACTCGGGCCCGAGACAGAGCATTTTGGCACATTCTTGCGCGCTGTGCGTTTAATAACAGAGGAGCTCTTTTGGTTTGTGGGGAAAATCGACTTAAGAACTAGCAATCGCGAGTCGACATGCATTGCCGAATGACTTCGGGAAATGCGTATCGAGTCAAACATTTGGCTGTACATAGATGGATCGTTCGTGTTCTTGGTCATAGAGCTATATGTTAGAACAATGAGTTTTCCATGTGCACGATGTTCGTATTTCTCCTTTCAAAAATGAGTCGTCGCAGGGGTTTGGCCTTGTTTTGAGGTGCAATGACTGCTAAATTCGAGTCAAACTTCTTAGGACTCGAGCTAGGAGAGAGCGCCGGCTCGTACAGATAGCATTGTAGCTCCACAACTCATTAGGGCCTCGTATGCTAGTGTGCTTCTCGGGTAATTTAGAAGTACACGTCCGACTGCCAACGGTGGCATTGATAAAGCTCGTCGCTGCTTCCCTCTTTTTTCTCTTACATTTTGAGTGAACTATACTCAAAGGTCTTAACAGAATCGACCCTTCGTGAAAGATGCACCGAGGTTTCTATGGAACCCTTCTCCTACTAGGAGCCATCATTCACAGCGTACAAGCGGCACAGGATCTCGGACCGGAGATTCATGCGCGGCCAGACAGAGTTACTCCAAATGCAATGTAAGTCCGATCTTGCGAAGCGGTATCGGTTTTGTTCTTAGTAGATTTTTTGCTCATCATGACTTGTCAGCTACGATTGCGAGAATGGTAATTTGGTAAGACCCTTTCTCTCCCCTTCTTGCCTTGTTTTTGATTACGATGTGTCGAAAATCTTCTTGTCGGAATGAAGATTTAACACCTTTCCTTGTGCGCGCAGGTCATAAATTCCGGAGGGATACGATATGAGAAGGTCTGTGGTGGAAAAAATGGACAGTGTTGCTCAGTTGCGCCTGATCATCTTAGTGGGGATTGTTTGAAGTGTTGTATTCACCATGGATGTCCTTGTTGAGTTTTCGGTTGACGAATTGGAAGACGGAGGACTACTAGTAGTTTCTTGGATATTAATCCGCGGCGTTTCTCCCTTTACTGTCACGCTGTCAGGGCATGCAATCCAATCGAAGAAGCATTGTCTCGCTACCAGGTTGGTCGTGTTGTGTGTGTTGGACTGTATCTAATGATTAGTTGAGACGCAATTGTATTGCGAATTTGTCGCTGCACACTGCTGAGAAGACATGATGTTGCTGCCAAAGACCTTGAATGCTTTCTGCAGCAGCGACGGACGAAGTGAATGGTCAGTGTGACGCGACAGGCAGAGGAAACGCGTATACGTCATCTTTCATCAACGACTTTCGGTCCCTTTGACAGCTCCAGCGGAGTCCGGTCCGCAGCCAGTACAACGTGCCTCTACACGCAGCATTCGCGTCATCTCTTTGCGTGATAGTAGAAGTACCTGGTGAGCTCGTGAGCTGCATTGTTGAACTCTCATCATCCTCTCCCATATCATGCGTCCTTTCTCCCAATCTCTCTTCCGTGCATCAACAAGAGCTACTTCATTCACACCAGCTTCACGTCTCACACTTGCCACGAGACAGCCACGATCCCCAGCTTCGCAAACCATCACAAGAGCTTTCTCACAGACTACCAGAACCATGTCTTCCGAAAACAAGGATGTCGGACCTCTCAAGATTGAAAGCACAAACATCTCCACAGCTTCCGGCGTAGAACTCTCCTCCCAACAACAAACCCTTGTCGGCTCCGTTCTCGATCTCTTCGCTGGAAGGCCTTCGTTGGCAAAGCTCCAGCTCTGGAAGGATGAGGGAGAATTCATCGATCCTTTGACTATTGCCAAGGGAAGGAAACAATTCGAACCACAATGTAAGCTCTCCAATGTTCTAACCATGAACGATGAATGCCAGCTCTCTAACGTAGAGGATTTTGTGGTGCACAGGGTACGGGCTTCAATCTCTCTTCTCCGAAATCGAACGTCTCCACCACCAAGTGACATCCTCCGGCAACCCAATCGAACTAGATCTGAAATCCCGTTACGTTGTCAAGGGACTTGGAAAGGAACAAATAATCGACAGCAAGGTCAAGATCTGGACTGAGGGAGATAAGATTGTGAAGGTGCACGATGAGTGGAATGGGAAATTGCCAGAGGGTGATATTGCGCAGGTGAGTGGAAAGTATCTCCCATTGATTAGTCCTTGGTGGTGGTATGCGTTGGCAGAGCGGTGGGCATTTTGGGGCTGGAGTTCTGTTTGGGGGACGCGGCCGTGGAGGGTGCGTTGGCCTTTCTCTACCCAGCTCGCCCGTTCTCTTTGCATTGGACTTGGTGTTTTGCAGGGGTGGTGCAAGTCCCGATTTCAGATGAACGCTGACCTTTTCCTATCGCAGGCCTTCCAGAGACTGAATGCGAATTCGGTACCTTTGATGGTCAGTGTGCCGAAGAATGCGGAGGAGGATGCAAAGAGGGGAAACTAGAGAAACGTAGATTACTATACCACCAGATGAACGGAATGATGATTGACGACATGCACCTCGATGCCCTTTCGGATCATGCCAATGCGCCAAACTGGCAAATGGTTCTGAACCTGCCGCTTCTCGCGAGCTTAGCCTTCCTTTTCCCTTGCTGATGGCTGCGAGCCGGCCAACCTCCCAAATATTTCGACGGCGACGTCGTTCCTTGAAGGGACGCGATTTGCCCCACACAACAGCTTCAATCGCGAATCATTATCTCTCAACTGTCCTTGCAATACAGTAGCCAACGTATCAGCCTTATGTCCCTGCACTCTGCTCCTCCTTCTCATGCCCCGCTGTCGCCACTTCCAAAATCTCCTTCTCCAAACCTTTCACATACAACACCTCTATCCCCGCCAGCTCCAACTTTTTTCTCCCCTCATTTACCCCCACAAACGTCTCCGGCTCCCCAACCCCACAGATTACCTTCTGAATCGCCTGCATCCCGTCCTTCTTCTTCAAATCCAAGATTCTATCCACACAACTCCTGTTCCCTACACTCCTCTTATTACAAGGCTCCATTGTTGTATATAATATCACACCATCGGGTAAATGCTCGCCGAGATCTTCTTCGCTGCAGGAATACTTTTCGGCGAGCTTGATGAAGCAGGATTGTTCCGCATGAGTGTTTCCTGGCATTTCGAGGGTGTAGCCTGTTGTGAGGGGTGTGAGGTCTGGTGGGGCGAGCAGGAGGGCTCCGACGCGAAAGTTTGTGGGTTTCGGAGGGGATTTTTGGGCGGAGAGGAGGGCGAGGCGGAGGTAGTGGGTGTGATTGTTGGGGCTGAAGGCGGACATTGTTGCCGGTAGTTGACGCTTTGCAGTGGGAGGATGGTGGGGATTGAGGATGTGGTGGGAGATGAGGAAGAGCAGGGAGATGGAAGAATGGAAATGTAAGACGAATGATGTACGTATAGCTACCTGTGTTGAGGGACTTCCGTTGCTTGTGGTGTACTTGAGAGCTGCCATTGACGCCTAGGCTAGAAATGGTATGGAATTGTACCCTTGGAAATTTGGCATCTGTCATCAACCTGGTAGAAGATATGATGGTATTGATGATCGGGTGCTGGTGTTTCAAAATGGTGATGAAATTCCATGCTCCGGCATCGGCTGACCTCGGCTCAGGTTTGGGTCTTTCCCGACTTCACTCGATGTTTACAACCGCCAAGATGTGGACATCTTTTCCATAACATTCTTTTGTCTGCGCGTGCGCAGGGCGTCCGGAGCGATGAAGGATGTGAGTATGCTGATTGCACATTCTGTGCATTGTGCAGCTGACACTGCGTCAGGATGGCGGAAACACGCCGATGATAGTATCGCTGCTTGCGGGAGGTATTGCGGGAGCTGTCGAGGGAGCTGCTACTGTATGTCTTGAGCAGCCCGACATGTCTCCAGCTATTTTTCCTAATATCACTGCAGTATCCGTTCGAATTCGCCAAGACAAGAGTTCAACTACGTGAAAAGAAAGGCCAACCCACACCTAAGAATCCATTCAAAGTTGTCTACCAAGTCTACTCCAAAGAAGGCATCCGAGCACTCTACAAAGGCTGTCTGCCCCTGGTGATCGGGAGTGTCGGCAAAGATGGCATTCGCTTTCTTTCCTTCGACACAATCAAAAACACCTTCAAGGATCCTGAAACAGGCACTCTTTCTCCTGCCCGCAACATGTTATCTGGCATGGCCTCCGGTGTCGTAGCCTCTGCCACGGCTGTCACCCCGACTGAACGTATCAAGACCGCTCTAATCGATGACGCGCGCACAGAACGTCGCTTCAACAATGCACGCCACTGCGTGAAAACTATCCTCAAAGAAGACGGTTTTCTCGGCCTCTATCGCGGTTTTGCGGGCACGACATTAAAGCAAGCCGGCGCGACAGCTTTCCGTATGGGAACGTATAACATATTGAAAGACTACGAACGTGTACGAGGCATCGAACAATCTACTACAACAAATTTTGCCAATGGATCTGTGGCGGGCGTGGTGACGACATTGGCTACTCAGCCTTTTGATATGATCAAGACAAGATGCCAGAGTTCGAGAGGTGCGAGTACAGTGGATGCATTTAAAAGTATCATGTCGGATTATGGTATCAAAGGTTTCTGGAGGGGCACCACGATGAGGTTGGGGAGGACGGTGTTTAGTGGAGGAATTTTGTTTACGAGTTATGAGTGGGCGGCTGCGTTGTTGAATCCGGTGTTTAGGACGGATACGACGAAGGGTGAATAGATGGATGGTGAGCTTGGCAATAGAGAACAAATGTACTTGTATGTGCGGCGGAGGAGTAGAGATGTTGGTGGAATGCTGACCGCTGCGCGCAGGTGCAACCCAGTGCAGCATCGAGTGGCATTTATATTTCGCCAGCAATGTTGCTTACTCAGACGAGTCGTCTCGCAAAGCGTCGAATTTCGGCAGATCCACACGTATAGAGTGCGATCGACTTGTCTTTTGCCTAACGGTACGCGAAATCGCGAAGTCAAGCGAAGGCCAGGGGTTCGAATGCCGGTGATATCTTTCCTTTGCTTGTCTTTCATTATTTTTTGCTCTTGCGCACCACACTTTACAGATCGACTTGCTGCCCATAACCACAATTCACCACTAATCACCGGCTCCACAATTCTGTTCACCTTGCTTACCTTTTCAGTCGCGGGTGGCTGCGGCAGCCCCTCTGTTACGAGTACTTAAGAGTACTAGACTCCTGGATGTCGATCACGAAGTCCTAACCAACACTTGCTCACCGAAAGCTGTTTCTCTACTCGCTGGCGAAGCATCTCAAGCGAACACCGGATCAGACGGCGCAAGATGACTTACGCCTTGCCACATCCCGTAATTGCGCTACTCGCAAACCTGCGGCAGGAATGTAGCGGACTCGAGTCGGAAATTCGGGAGATGAACCGCAAGGCTCGTTGCACACCAATTGACTACGGCCGCTATGATGCTGTGCGTCAAGAGCGCACCAGACTCGCGGCAGAAATTCATCAGATGAAGCGCAAAGTCCATCGCACGCCTTTCGACTACCTTGGCTATAGTGCTGAAGTTCAATTCATATTGCGGGCAGTCATCCGTCTCGAGAACAAGATCGCGAAGCAAGTTTTGAGTGCCTGCGGAGATGTCGATCGTGCACTCATTAAGCTGTCACGTATTCGAGTCAAAATCAGACACCTCGAATCCGAGGTCAGGCGCAACCGAATCGGCCGCAAACGGAGTCTCGTCTACTCGACAGTGCTACGACCTGGACCTATCACCGGCGAGCCGACTGGATTTCTGGATCTGCCCGCTGAATTGAGGAACTACATCTATGACCTGAGCGGATGTCTGGGTTGCCGAAAGTGCCTCAGCTGCTGGGACAGTTTCGACCGATTTCCCGAAGGCAGGGGCTGCCGTGAACACGTGAGACGGCCGTTCCCAATGTAAGGTCCCACTCTCATTTGTTCACTCCATAATTGCAGAGTTGACCTAGATCTCAGTACCTTTAGCTCAGGCGCCAAGCCGCAAGTGAAAGAGAAAACTGAGCGCGACGACGGAACGTACCGTCTTTCTCGCACGTGGGATGAGCCAGCACTCCTGAGAGTCTCACGACAAGTTCGCAGTGACACGTTGCCGATGTTCTTCGGCATGCTTCCAGTCACCTTTTGGCCTAATGATACGTCGTGGGAGAAGATGTTGGGGTGGCTCAGGTCTATTGGCAAGGAGAAGGCGGCCATGTTGAGAGACATCATGATGCTCAAACCTCGTGATCCACAGATCTACGACGATCTGTTGGTCACCAAGAAACCGTACAGTCTATCAGGCGCATTACTCGCACAACTCGCTGAACTTGGGGTCAGGGTGGAGGTGGAAGGACTGCTGCATTAGGAACCCGACCCCATGAGGATGCGAGGGCTCTGGGGTAACGAGGATTGTAGCAAGGGATGGGAAATCGAAAATCGTGGAAGAAAGTGAAGCCATCAGAAGATGGCCAGTTGAGGTTGTGTCGTAGAAGCAGGTTAATAATGCCGGACATAACAATGCTTTGGGCGTATGGGGAAAGAGATATGGTGCCCATGAGTGTCCGAGAGGCCTCAGTCATTTGAAGCATCTCTCGATCAGAACGTAACGGCTGTGAGCTTCCAGAGGTCGAAAAAGGTCTGCGGTCTCGAGTCGAAATTCCCTGGAGGCAATCGTCGTTGATGGATCATTCGAGTACAGAGCGATAGTTGCATGCCGCCAAAGGTAGAAAAGGTCCGACAGATACAAGCAAAATCTTCTGGAGACGACCCTATCACGAAACAAATCTCCAGTATCACATTCCTGCTACATGATCCCAAGAGCCAAAAAGACGGCTAGATAAAAGCTTGATTATTCGTAGAAACACTCGAGTCAAAGTGTGGTCAGGGATCCTTTTGATACACTGAGACCGTCCAGAGCCTACAAATACCGATTAACGATTTCGACATACGTCTCGAAAGCCATGCTGCCCTGGCCTGCCGCCAGAAGTCTAGAAACATCGGCATATACGATCTTGTCTTGTCGGAGACATTTTTGCAGCCATTGATTCTCCAGATCATTGAGTAGCTGCGTGGCCCACATTACCCAAATAGCTCTGGACTAAGTGCTGCCACGCTGAAGAACCTCCCGCTATGTTGTGGATCGCTGAGTATTGCCGCACTTCCAGAAGATCTGCTCCCTGCCACTTGACACCCCAGCCAGTAACCTGTCATGCCATACGCAGTGGTTGAGACCTGCAGATATGAAGGGTCCCACTTTTCCGGAACGCACTGGAAGTCCAAGAGCGATCCGCCAGATCCAACTCGAGCTTTCATTTGTATCATTGCGACGGAAAGCTGCATAGCGCTGGTAGGTGCTGCATCCTCAGGTAGTCGTTAGGTAGCTGTCCAGATCACACTTCCTTGACGTGCTGTTCTAAGAGCGCGCGCTGCGCTTTTACATGTCTTGCGACCGGAGACAAATGGCGCCGCACTCGCACTTGCACTGCTCACGAGCCAGCCGTGCTGGCCTTGGGTTTTGCCGGCCATGAATCAGACGAGGTAGGTATCAAAGGCCGGCCTGCTTGATCAAGAACTTCCTCACACCACAGGGCTCTCTACGATCCTTGGGATACTTCGATTCGAGATCTTCATTTATTGTGCGATGAACATGCCTGCGGCGGAATATACGGCCGTCAGGCGTCGATGGCTCCAGGATCAAATAGCATCGGTGCCGCCGGAGATGGCCGTCTTCGTTGGCGGACAGCTTCATGCAGTCCAGATCGATCAAATACTTTTCCGAGCCTAACAGCTCGGCCTTGGACTTAAGCGAGAGGCCTTGGTTTGTCATCTCGTATGGGTACTTGTTCTCGAAATTGCCCTCATCAACGACGATCTCGCCGCATTTTTCGAATGGAGCTGGCGAAGGTGCCAGAAGGCCGTACCATGCTAGTCCGAACTCGCCTGGAAGATCCCATCCCCACGCAAAGATTGACTTGTCGTCTGACTTCTTGATGATCTCTTGTTGAAGTCTCATGAAAGCTTTGAGCCTGTCGAGCTTCGTCAGCATGTTCGTACAAGGGACTGTCATCGTTCTGTGCCCCATTGCAGTGAGTATAGGCGGAACACCGCAGTCGCGAACACCAGACACGAGGATCTTCATTGATTTGACTCACATTCCCTCGCCATACAACATCGGCATATTGACATCGAACAGCCCGAGCAGGCAATACGCCAGGTCTTCAGGCCTGGTAGTGACCCTTCGTGCTGCCCAGCTCATCTTGCGAGCCACGCTTGGCCTCTGGTGATTGAAATTGTTGAGGTCGTACAAACCGATTCCGGTGATCTCAGACACTGCAGTCGCAATGTAATCGTCCTGACGGCTACCGATAGCCTGCCATTGAGCATTCAGAAAGATGAGTTCAGCGGGTGCCAGCAACTCCTGGAGAGTCCATCCGCGGCCGAACCAGCGACTAGCTCTCAGCGCATCCAGTATCGCCAATTCATTCGCGTTGTCTTGGTAGGAGACGTCCTGTAGATATGCATAGCATGCTGCCGAACGCTGGTACCTGTACAACGTGAGCACAGTCTTGAAAGCTCTGAGGCATCACGGCATCGCACCAGCGAAACATGCTGTTGATAGCTTCGGAGAGCTCAGCGCTGGATCTCTTGTCGATGCAGCAAGTGTCAATCCATATATAAGCATGTCTTTGGGCTTTTGCATATTCGCAAGCTGCAACGATTTTGCGGTAGCCAATGCTGTCTCTGTTCAGCCCTTTTCGGAATTCCTTAAACGTGACTTCATCATCACTCCAGCGATGAGAGAGGACAGCATATCGGCCATAGGGCGTCTTGTCCTCTGTGAACTCAACAAGCTTGAGGCTGTGAGTGTCGACGAGGCGCATATTGCGCAATGCTCGTTCGTGGGATGAATCGGGAGGGAGAGATGCAGGCTGCCAAGTTCGTATGGAGACGCCACGGCCCAGCATTGGGTAAACCGGCCTTCAAACTTTGATTAGAAATGGCGATTTCCAACGCAGTCTGTACTTACTGTACTAAATCGTCTGCTGGCCAAAGTAGTTCCAATAAAGCAAGAGCTCAAGAGAGCTGTAATATCGAGTGCATTGAGAGGTCTGCGCGCTCTTGACGAGCAGGATTAATGTATTATCTACACCGAATATTGCATTCTATATGGCCCTGTTTGCCGTACTGTCAATTTCAATCCTTCCTCGAATCGTCAATCACGATTGCGAAGATGTCTTTGGCCATCTTCTTGATGTCCGCATCATCCACTTGTGCCAATGCAGTCTTGATCTCTTCAAGAGTCTCTGGCAGTACGCCACCACGGCCTTGCGAGTAGACGTCAATACCAGCAGGCGTGAAAAGTGTCTTCGCGAAGCACGTTACTGCCCACTTGTTGCCATTGTTGTTCTGCTCTTCTCCCCAGCCTAGAATCTCCCAATGGCTGCTGGCGATCATGAGCCAACCTTTGCCTCGCCAGTTCCATTCGCCTCTGCTGTTCCCATTCCCTGCTACTGTGTCGACGCCTCGTATCGTGGAGACCTTGACGCCGTGGAGTGGCTGCGACGTGACCACATCGTCGATTCTGTCCGTGTTCTCTTTCGCGATAGATGGCGACGATGGGTCTAATGGCGTGTATTGAATGCGCACATTCTTCTTGCTCTTCCACATGGGAAGACTAGAATGGGTGACATGCCAGGTTTCGGTGAGCCATGCGATTGAAGGATTCTTGAAGTCGGCTGGAGGATTGGCGGGTGAGAAGGTTGGCGGGCGCAGCGTGATGGCGGACATGTCTCCGAGTACTTGTCGAGTCGCGGTCAGATTACTGATCCGCGCTGTGCATGCTACATCGCGACGACTGCGTGGGAGTGAAAACAAAGCCTAACGGACATTGGCGTTGCTGTCGATCTGTCTTGGTCAGCAGCAAGCGGATGAGGGCATGACATCTTCTGTTCCCGAATCCACACCTCTCAGCCACACTAACAATAGCACATTGACTCACACTGTGCACAATCTCCGGTGTCTGGCCATATAAACTGGACTACGGACCTATTGGACTGGACTGGTTCTGGGTTGTATCCGCGCGTATGCCCAAGAAACAACGCAACAACTATTTGAAACAACTGCAAGGCACATCGAGTGGCAACAAAGCTGCCAGCACCAATGTCGCCAACCCCAAGTCCTCTGTCAACGAGAAACTCAGTGAGCTGAGGAAACTCGGAGGCAAAGATGCTGCGAAGAAGAAGGCTGAGCTCGCTGAGAGCGCAACCAACCACAAGTCAGTACATCCGTCCTTGAAAGGCATCCTAGGGATCGCAGAGAGCGCTCCTCCGAAACCCAAGCGCGCTGCGCGAGTACGACTTCCGAACCGGACTCCAGGCCCCGCTCCACCAGCGAGTTGGACCAAAACGCCCGGATGGACGCGGTGCCTGGCTCTGAGAACTGGGCAGAGGAGGTTTAGGAGGAACGGCACGACTGACGTTGATCGCAATAGGCCCGAGAAGCTCCGGAGATTTGCTTTGATGAGTAGCATCAAGGACGATGACGATTTTAATCAACGACCAGGAAGCTTGATGCATTTCGCACTCAAGGCCGCTGCCGAGAATTGGGATATGTTCGACGACGAGGACTTACCCATACTCGCTGAATTGCCATTGAGACTTCGCCTCAAATTGCTGAGCTATCTCGGTTTCTATGGACCTGCGATAGACATCAATACACTCGATGCCTTGACAAGCGGCACGGAACCATTGTCACATCTAGATCTTGCCGGTCTGATCGGTAGTGGTGGACTCTCCATGCCGCGTCTCACAAAGCTTGCAAAGGAACAGAAGCCTATGCCCCAGTCGACAGACTCGACAACAGAGGCTGTGGTAGAATCATGGGATCAGGATGCGAGCTTCGAGGCTGCTCTAAGCATGAGCATGCCAGAAGCTCGCTTTTCCAGCCTGACACATCTTTCACTTTCTCATCCACCTCCGGGCGTCTTCTGGCGAGATCTTCTGACTCTTTCGAGGCACACGCCCAGTCTCACGCATCTATCGCTTGCGTACTGGCAACGACCAACCTTGACACCGAATCTAGCGACAGCCACCGTTTCGAGTCAGCATAGCCCCGATGTGCACGCAGGTGGCTCGCACTACTACTCTGCGCTGGATCAAGACATGTATGAGCCAGCAGCAATCATCCGGCAACTCAGCAACAATCTGCTGAGCTTGAGATGGCTGGACCTCGAGGGTTGCACAGATTGGTGTGCGGCACTGTCGTTCGTGTGGACTTCCGATGCCGCAACCAACGAGGTCGATGACACCTGGACACAACAATCCACCACGACAAGTATCTGGGCAGGCAACTGGAAGAACTTTTCGTATCTCAACTTATCCCAAGGCTGGGTCCCAAACGTTGCGACATTGCACCTTTTACCTCGACAGCAGATGTCTAGCTTTCGCAGGGGCTTGCTCGACAAGTTCACAGAGAACATCGGTCTAGCTCAGCTTGGGCTTGGTGAAGAGACCGATAGCATGAGTCTTGTCGCCCAACGGAAGGCTCAGATATGGCTGGAAGTAGAGGAGCAAGCGATGAGGGTTGGAAGGGACATCAACAATCTGAGACGCAGCGAGCATGTGAAATACATTGACGTCGATCACGGGTGGTATGTGCAATGACGACTTGATGAGAATGAGTGATTTCAGACATATATAGAAGCACGCAGCATTTACATGCGACTGAGCTCAAGTTCATGAATCCTCAGCCCCGAACTCCAAACTCCCAGCATTGTCTCTGTGTCAAGCCATTCTGGCGACATCTACTCTCAACCTTTCAAGAACACCAACCACGAGGCTAAACGCTAATGTATAACCATAACAAAGTCTGTATAAAAGCGAACCATCTCTTAACACCCGAATCTCATTTGGTTTCGATGCTGGAAAGGGAAATTATCTTCGCCTCCGTTCTTGGATACAACGTAGTTGTATTGCTTGTCTGGGATCCATCAGTATGCTGGCTAGTACTTTCAGAGCAAGAAGAGACTTACCAGACGGCCCTGCTGACGGCGTCTTCTCTTTGAACATTGATTTCAGAGCAGACAGCTTCGATTGTTTCTTGACACTTTCGATCTCCATCTCCTTTTCAGTGACATCGACTGGTGATTGTCCTTTCGTTGCGTCTCGGTATGATGGGAGAGATCTGTCGCCAGATGCTTGCTCGAGAGTCTGTCGTTGGTATTGCGTGGATTGTTGTTGAGAAGACATGGTGGTGTTGAGGTTGTTGTTGTAGTAGTGAATGTCAGATTCTGGTTTAATGGCATACGTTCAAGTTGCTTTGAATGATCAATTGAGTTCCTGTGATGATAGTGATGATGATGATGAGAAGCTGTGTGGGTGATCTCACACTCTGCTTATATGTACTTCTAGAATCATCACTTGATCGATAGTCAGGCAACACAATACCACGCACATGTCGCAGCCTTCCGCTACGCATGGGAATGCATTGAGTCTCTAAGCGAACGCCGAGCATACCACAGCTCTCGCGTGGCTTCACTAGTCTAGGGCTGAATCCCTCCATTCTCGGTACACGCATGATGACTCGGACTACTTGCATGCTCCTTGCGACAAAATTGACCAAACAGAGAGCTGGACACCCCGGAGTCACAATGAGCCACTTCTCGTCATCACAACATCGCCTCATGATGGTCGTACTAGACTGACTTTCTATGCTCGGATTTCGAGCTTGTCTGTTCGGTGAGGCAGACCGCAGGACTTTCTTAATGCAGGTGATTCTGCTTGCCAGCACCCGCTCCTGGGATCTGTTTGGATCGCTTGCTTCGGATCGGCGCGGCGCATTCGATGCCTGCTCTTGTTCACCGTGTCGAAGCTTGATTTACTCCCTATCGTCGGAGGATCGATGCCGGAAGAGCCAATGGAGAATCGGTGTGCTAGTGCATGGGGTGACTCAGGCAGCATCATTCTGAGCTATAGCTGAGGACCATTGGTGTGGGGAAGGTGAAGGTAGCGGGTAGAACTCAGCACTCGGAGTTCGGCTGGTCTGTGCACATCGCAAATGCCGACAGCTTCCGATGTTCTCGTCTTCCCACTTGCAATGTCATCTCATGGGCTGTACAAAGCAGCCATGCTGTCCTCGAAAGCTGCGCAAGAGCATACATCCACTTCTCGCCGCTGATTAGTGATGCGTACAATCGAACATGCTTCGAGGCGGCTACCCAAGTGGAGAGATGTCGGCAGATGCGAATCATCGCGAACGCCGCGTCTTGGCCACGTTACTCCGCTCCTCGGATGACTAGCCACTGACACCGCACTCTGTCTGGCCCTCCTCCTCCACGTTTTCTTGTTGCCTGAAGCGGACTGCAACCATGCCACCGGCCTGATCTGAAAGGTGCACGCCGCCAATCGCTGGGAGAGTGGTCCAGGATCACGTCGCTATACGGCAGCCTAAGCTAATGCCTCATTCCGCACCTGCATGCTCACCTCCGTTGTCAATACGATCTTCGCTGGGTCGCGATAGCACCGGGAAAACGAAAAGGTGCTGAAAGCCTTCTATACACTCCGGAGCTGGAGCTATCACGGACCATGTTGTTCCAATCAGATTTGTCGGGCGCCAATGGCCCTGCGACAAATGTCCCGCCCACGACCGTTGACACTGGTCTGGTCCCCTCATATCGACGTAACGGGTATGCTGCTTGCCATAGAGCCTGTAGTGTCGATGACTAACTGCATTATAGGAAGCTGTTCAGCTGTGAACCAGTATGAATCCAAGACCTGCCCTGCTACACATCTACTGACGGTGTGACAGTGTCGGCGAGGGAAGCTGCGCTGCGATCATAGCACGCCGACATGTGGTAGATGCGCTCGTCGTGGCAAAGAGAGCGAATGTGTCTATCATCCGGCGCCATTGACCAAACCTCGCATGTCTTCCGGAGTAGGTCCACTTCGCACAAGTAATGCCGCTCGAACCTTACCACAAGTACCATACCCAACCGAAAGACTGGACAAACAACAGCAACATTCACTGGCGAGCCCACCATTAAGCACGAATACGACATCAGGCCAGGAAGAGGCCCTGTTGCATGTCAACGGCACTTCTCTTGGCCAATCGCCGATCGTACGATCGCCTTTGGTACAGATGGTGTCGCCAGCAACTGGCAGCTCACGGATCTCATCGATAGATTCACATAGAAGCCCTGCGAGTGCTATGTCTTTTCGAGACAGCAAGACTGGATATCTCGGTGCTACATCTTACTCGGCTGTCTATGAAGAGAATTCGAGTATATTGCAGACACCGGAGGTCGACGAAGCAAGAGATTTGCCAGTGACCAGCGCAGAAAAGATACAACAAGGTGCTCAGATTCTCTCAATGCTCAAGGATCTTCCGGTGTACCGCAAATATATGGGCAGATGGTTCGAACTCTGCGACGGCCTCGTCATCATGCAGCCGATCTTCAAAATCTGGATTGACGAGCTCTGGGCCGAATTTGGAGATGTGCTCGCAGAAGGCAAGACAGAACAACTGCTCGCCCTGTCTGAACTGGTGTGGAGGAATACTCGCCAGTCAATGAAAGTACATGGAGACATGACTGCCAGGGAATGGTCAAAGTCTGCATCCGGCCAACATTTGCGCTGGGAAGTGGTTGGCATAATTCTCAGCCTCGTGGGCCTCATTGCTGTGAACCTCAGCAACTGGGACACAATATTTGACTCTGTACAGGAGAGTTATGTCGATCGAGCGACGTTCGCGGACCGTATGCGCAAAGCATCGGAGTTTTGTCTTTGCTTCTGCTATGAATGCGAGGTTCTGAACGACATCTACCTTTGTTTCATGTACGAAGATTTGATTCTGGTAGAGTGCATCAAGGGCGACGCACACTACGCTGCTTGGCAACGCACCGGAGAAGTCTGCGATGCTGTCGTGGCTATGGGCCTGCATCAGGGCAACAAACCTGATGCTCACACACCTTTTTTCCTTTCAGAACTGCGAAAGAAGATCTTCATCTCTGCTTTTGGGCACGACAAGACCATTGCCACGTTCCTAGGTCGGCCTCCGAGACTATCGCACAGATACTGCAAAATGGAATCGCCACTGGATCTCTCTGATGAAGAAGTCGTCTCCGAGGGCGCTGACTTACAAGCTGCTCTGTCGCAGTTGGATGAGAATGGCTGGAACACGAGCGGCCACCTTCACCGCAACACTTGGCTGCGGGTTTGGTTCAAACAAGCCAGCCTGCGAGAAGAGATCCTTGAGATCGCACTTGGCACAGATGAAGAGGACATTGCTCATCAGACTGAGCAGGTTCGAGTCAAAATGGAACGACTGCACAAAAGCCTACCGGATTTTATGTGCATTACCCCCGAACAGGTCCTGAGCGAAGGAAACACGTATCTTGGGCTGGGATTTCCAGTGAACAGAGTCAAAGATGCGACGCGGTTGGTGCACTTTTGCATCCACACCGGTATAGCACACACCGAGTTCCTCTTGCAACGAGCAATGGTCAGCAGGCTACGCACCGACACTAAAAAATTGATTCCGATTGCCCGAAGGATGTTAAAAATGGTTCTACTGGCGCAGTCAAAGAAGGAGTTCTTTAGAGATTTCCAAGGAGACTTGATATATCTGGTGAGCTACTTATACATCCGTGGAAGCTGCTATGGAAGAGTACTAATAATATTCCAGCTTGCATTGCACGGTTTGCCAGCCGCTGGTGTGCTTGCAGTGGAACTGCTGACGCAAGAACGGACACGACAATGGACGCCCGATCTTTTACCCCGCTCGGAGACCATTCAAGATCTAAGTGTTTTCATCTCGGCACTGTCCGCAGTCGGGCCAGGAGAAGGCAACTTCTTCATTTGTGATCAAGGTCGCAGAGCTCTGTCGAGGGTACTGGATCAGATCTTGTCCCCTAATCCACTTCCTTCATCGGTGCCGGCGGCGAGGGAGCCTGCGGCATATGAGGATTCGTCGTCGACGTACTTTCCCATCGGCAATGACGCGGAGTTCCTGCAGTGGTTGGAACATGTTGAGTGGGACAAGAACACCTGGATCGAGCCTTTGCCATCATCGAATCTGGAGGTGCCATGATCGAAAGCTGGCGGCGCGAGGTATTCGGCATGATGACCTTGTGCGAAATTCCCTGCATCACGAGGTGCCTCAGCGGGAGGAGTAATCGTGGTGTTCCTGTGCTGCCCGAGCGCAGCACGCTCTGGTGGGCGTTGATTTATGCGACATTCTGGGAACATACACTGTCGTGCAATCCTAAGCAAGCCACTGAGAGGAGTTGAGATTGTGTATAAGCCATCCACGTGGTGGACAGCAGCCGCTTGATATGGGTTCAAGTGTCTTCCCCAAGAGCTGTGACGGTGATGATGGGCATCCTCTTCACCCGCCGAATCGTCTTGGGCGGCGTGTAGGACGTACATGGCTGCTCGGCGACGATGCACGAGTCATTGTCCTGAGCATAATCCGAATCGACCGAGAACTCAAGGTTGGAGATAAGGCCATATCCCGTCAGAAGGGCGCTATAGTCTTGCTTTCCACCGAACTCTGCCTGCTCTGGAGTCGATGGTGGAGTTGGAGGATCATCAAGGTCGTCATCAGACTCGTCGTAGACTTCATCTTCGTCATCGTCGTCGAGTATCTCGTCGTCGGCATCCTCTGGCAAGTCGATACTGCGTAGGATGGCATCGACCTGGCCGCGGCGTATAGGCTTGGCCGTTACGCTGTCACAGATGACAGGTGCTTCGATGTAAGGCTCCAGATCATCGATGTCGAAGTCGGGGTTGACCTCTTCGATAGTCTCCGCAAGATGGTCCAGAAGATTTGCATGCCCGACCAAGCACCTCAAGTTATGATCCTTTCGTTCGGCTTCCTGTTGCAATCGACTTCGAGCGATTCTGGCAATATGGTATGCTTGCATGATCGATTCTTCTTCCCTGGCTTCACGCTTATCCTCCTCAATCGTAGCCTGCACCTCTGTAGCAGTAGTCGAAATCGTAAGCCGAGACGGCTTCTGTGGTCGGAAGAGCATCTGACAATGACCGGACTTCTGGAGAACCTGTGCCAAGTTCCCTTCGACGGGTTTGAAGTGGCTCTTGAAAAGCTTGAAAGTAGTCCAGTGTGGCAGGTGCATAGTAACTGAAGTGTGAACAAGTATGCTATATCATCATTGGGAAATTGGGCCAAAGAAAGTTTCTCTCTGAGCCGTTAATGTCGAGTGTGCACTCATCAATTTTGAAAACTTACTTCTCCTGGCGGAGGTCGGAAGCGCCAGTGACCGTGAGCGTCCCTACACAGGCGCCCTGGGCACGAGGTATAAGCAGGCGCGACCGCTGACAGGGTTGGAACTACAGATCGTGTAGACGGGCGGCGTCATGGTGGGTTCCGCGTGCGCGCGTTATGCATGGCAGTCGTCCGCGGAATCCGGACGAAGCCGACCTGTGCAGATGCCGTCTCACAACTAGAACCCTACGTCGACGTTCGGAAAGTTTCCCTCGCGCCAACGACGACAGTATTCGCGCTTTCGTGTAGCTGACATTATTCTTGCACACTGTAGCAATGTTCTTGAAGGCATCCGAGAGCCGATAGTAGAGATCTGTCGCTAGTTGATCGCCGAATTTCTGGTCGCGAGCATGACTTACTGCTTACTTGAACCAGCCACATTAGCAAAATTCCTGCAGCACTAAAATGTTATCAAGCTTTGCGATCCACGCGAGAAGGCTCTGAGGCGGCGACGGCGTTTTGGTCAAGCACCTGTTGCGAGCTTGGCGATTAGCGAGCAAAAGCGTCGGATCCTCCGCTTCCGACTTTCCATCGACCTCAGGAGACCTGGTCGTGGCAGGAATAAGGACAATTCCCTGCGATGGCTTGTTGGAATCTAGACCAGCTGTCTGAAGCGACCCAAGCCTCATGACCTGCGCGTGGAGGCTCTGATGGAGAGGCGGTCACCGTCAGCTGCGGAGAGGAGTCCGAGCGAAGATCAATGTTCAGAGCTACCACCCAGTCACCGCTCTAACGTCTGAGGTCTCATGAGGGACGGACGTGTCGCAGTGTCCTCTCTGGCTCGTCCCAAAGCTTTCACAACCCTCAAAGCGATATTGTATTGCACTTCCCGATGATGGGTCTTGCAGGCTGGGAATTACACATCGGTGTACTTCGCGCCGTGATCGCCGGAGCGCAGAGGGACGCCGGTGCAGCTACGGTGAGGAGCTTCGGCGACGAGTCGGTGATTGGACTGTGGACGACTTGCGCCAGTCATCATGCACATCGTGTCTGTCGGCCTGAGGCTGTCGCGGGCGGTTGTTGTATCACGAGCGCGTTGTTGGTCCTTTGTGAGTCCCATCAGCGCGCTGACGCTGACTGTGCTGATGCGGAGATGGGATGGCCTTGGCGAGCAGGGATAGCGCGGGTCGAGCCTTCTTCTGCAGAAAGTGTTGTCACAGAGTGACTGTTTGCAGAGCCGTGTCGCGAACACAATTCCTCTCTTTAATCACCTCCTCTCAACACCTCGTGCATGCGCTGCTCGAATCTCGCAAGCACGTGTAGCACTCTCTGGACCGTCGCTCGACCGGTTCGCACTGCATTCCCCAAAGCCATCGCGACTCCACACTCAGCGCATTGGCGGGGCCGACCAGGCCAGAAATTCTTCTTCAGCACTTCCTCGAACCACCGACACACGTACGTCCCCTGGACGCCTCCAAAGATGGCGTTATCGAATGGGAATGATCGCCAAGTGGCAGATCTCAGCCAAATCACCTCTCAATTGCAGGCATTGGGCATCTCGGAGCTGCCAAAGCCAGAAGGCGTACTGCTGCACCCACAGCGCAACCCCGTCGATATATACCGAGCAGTGATTGTCGACCAGCTGCAAAAGATCACAGGAGCTGCTCCAGAGATTATCAAGAGTGCAGTCGCATGGACACAGGACCTCAAGCATGGCGACTTGGTGTTGCCCGTGCCTGCATTGCGCTTGAAGGGCAAGAAACCTGACGAGCTGGCAGCTGAGATTGCCGAGAAGTTTGACTCGCCTCTCATTGAGAAGCCAACAGTCGAGAAGACGAGCGTGAAGTTTTTCTTCAAGGCAGAACCACTTGCCAAATTCGTCATTCCTGCGATCCACCAGCAAAAGGGCAACTATGGCTTCAACCCAACCTTGGGGCTGGAAGATCCCTCCAACCCAGAAAGTCGACACAAGAAAATCATCGTCGAATATTCGAGTCCGAACGTGGCCAAAGAGTTTCACACGGGGCACCTGAGGAGTACAATCATTGGTGGTTTCCTCATCAAAATGTTTGAGCGCGCAGGGTGGGAGGCCGTGTCAATGAACTATCTCGGTGACTGGGGCAAGCAATATGGAATTCTTTCAGAAGGTTTCGAGAAATACGGAAATGAGGAAGAGCTGCTCAAGGACCCGGTCAAGCATCTGAATGCAGTATATGTCAAGATCAACCAGGATAATTCGGAAGAACAAAAGCCAGCGAAATTATTGACCGAAAAGAAGACGGAGTTGGAGAACCTCAAGAATCCTCCCAAACCAAAAAAGCCTGCGAAAGGAAAGGAGGCTGAAGCACCTGCCCCACCGAAGTGGACTGAGGAGCAAGAGCAGGAGTTGCAGAAGGTGACAGCCGAGCTTGAGAAGGTGCAACAGGAGCTCGTGGACAAGCCCAGCATCGACGAGAGGGCTCGTCGCTTCTTCAAGCGCATGGTCGATGGCGACCCAGACGCACTGAGGAACTGGCAGAAGTTCCGCGACGAATCGATCAAG
>JAASLG010001402.1:0-36749 GCA_013365235.1 Cercospora sesami
ATGCTTGTCTGTGCCGCTTGCACTTGCGCTCAGCCCGCCAGAGAAGGTGCAAAGAGCAGATGGCAGCAAGATTATCGTCAAGGCTGAGAGCAGCTTCAAGAAGGAATTCCAGGTGCTCTGGCAGCTCAGCAAGAGGAAGGATTTGTTGCTACTGCTACCGGTCTTTTGGTCTGCATACTTCAACCAATACGCTGGCAATTTTCAGGTAAGAAACCAGGGCCACTGAACGCTTCGAGGACTTGCTCTGACCATCATGTACAGACATACTACTTCGGCGTGCGAGCAAGAGCACTTATGGGCTTGTGCCAATATATCGGCGGTCTGATCTCATCCCAAATCATCAGCGCACTCCTCGACTACAAAGGACTCCCCGTGAAGAAGCGAATCGTTTACGGCTTCTTCTACGTCCTCGGGCTTCACATCGTCGCCTGGGTGTACGGCTGGGTCGTCCAAGAGCATTACACCAGTATGGATGAGGCACCAGTGTATGACTGGGTCGACGCAGGCTTCTTGAAAGGCTTCTTCGTCATCATTCTCTGGCAATTCTCCCAGCAAGCTCTTCAGAATTGGATGTACTACTTGCTGTCCACCAAGACTGACAACATCTCGGAAATGGCTCGCTTCTCTGGTATCCTGCGAGGACAGGAAAGTTTCGCGCAAGCTGTATCTTATGGTATCAACTCCCAGGAGTGGAAGGGTGGTCGTGTGCCGCTTGCCATTAACACTATTTTGCTGGGTGAGTACTTCATTCCATGATTGTGAGTACGTTGTCTCTGACTGAGATTGCAGGAGCTGCTATCGTGCCTACATGGCTGGTCGTCCGCGATCATGAGCCCATCGAACATGACAAATTGCCAGTGCCTTTGGAAACTAGAGAAGCAGGAAGTGAAACTTCAAGCAAGCATGAGGAGCCACAGAAATAGAGCATCGCTAGCGTCCTTCCAGTACTCCAAATTCGAAGCCGTTCTTTGACGACCATTCGTTTCAGCAACCCTTTCGGGACTTCCGGACGACAACATGATCTGGAGGTCGATGTCTAATATCAGAACATCAAAGCAGAGTGGACATGTTCGTCGTGTCTCGCTCGCGTGCAGCCACGCGACGACACTCTCGAAGACCGTTATCACTTGGCACCCGAGACACGGCAGGAAAGGCAACCCAATAAGCACTGAACCTGACAAGCATCTCCACAAGAGGTCTTCGCGAAGAAGGCGGGCACACGAGCTCTCTCTCGTTCATGGACGAACTACTACAAGCTGCATTTTGCTCCGCAAGGGATTCTTCGCCAAGCCCGAGCGAGGCCACTTGATTGACGAGCAAGTTTGCAACCTTCCGCATTGAGACAAGTGTACCAAACACCGTGACCGGATCAAGCATCTCGCCTCTTCACCACTTCAGCTGAATATCTTGGCATGGACCGTTGGACAGTCAGTGGCGTGCAGATCTGCTCTGTGCTCTGCAACGGTTGCAACTTACAGCCGTTTTAGCATGTGGAGTTGACCATGGCCATGGACTACCTATAAGTATGTTCGAGCTGCCATCAAGGTCATTCCATCTTCGTCGCAGCTACCTTCGATTGAGATACAATTATGAAGTTCTTATCAGTTTTGGCTTTGGCCGTATCATGTGCTTCTGCACAGCGCAAGTGCGGAACTACCAACAATAATGCCCCACAAAACCTCAGATACGAGGCCACCGCAGAGCCTGCTGACAGTCTCGCGGCTCGTCAAGCTTCGAGAGCAAGATATACTGTCGACACTTATGTTCATGTCATCACGACTCAGAACAAGAGTAGTCTGTATCCGCGTGAAATGGTTGAGCAGCAGGTATGGAATGTCTCGAGTGTACCGAGCGTAGGACTCCAGCTGATCGTTGCTGCAGATGCGAGTGATGAATGAAGCATACGCTTCTGCACGTTTTGCTTTCAAGACGATCAGTATTGATTATACTGTCAACGATGCATGGGCTTCTGCTCTTGATGGACCGCTGGAAGTGGAGTACAAGACCAAGCTGAGGAAGGGAGGCTACGATGACCTCAATCTGTACTTTTTGAGTGATCTCGGAAGTAGGTCTTCTCAATACTATCTCTCAAATACGAAAAGAAGAAGAATACTGACCTGCAAACTCCCAGACGGCCTCCTCGGCTTCTGCTACTTCCCTGAACCCTTCGCCTCCCCAGAGCAACGAATCCTCGACGGCTGCGTAAACCTCGCAGGTAGCATGCCCGGCGGCGAAACTCCCTCCTACAACCTCGGAGCCACAGCCGTCCACGAAACCGGCCACTGGCTTGGACTCTTCCACACCTTCAGCGAAGATGGACTCGGCTGCAGCGGTCCAGGAGATTACGTCCTTGATACTCCTCACCAATTGAACGCTACTCGAGGATGTCCTGCTGTGAATCCCGATACTTGCCCCCAGCGACGGGGTGTGGATCCAATTCATAACTACATGGATTACTCGACTGATATTTGCATGTATGAGTTTACAAGGTTGCAGAGTTTGAGGATGAGGGTTATGTATGCGACGTTGAGGAGGACGCAGAGGGATAGGAAGTAGGGGTTACTGGTTTGTGGGAAGGCGATGATGGGATTATGAGAGTATGAGACATGAATAACAAATACATTGAATATGAAAGCATGCAATACCGAATAGCCGAATTTCGAACGAGGCATAACACTAACGATAATTCGCAGGTGTTTTGACCTGTGAACAGAAGCAGAACCACGTCATTGCCGTGCAACGTGCCCCCATCGGGAATCCTGAACTTTTGTTGCAAACACTGAGCTTGTCTTAGATGCTTTGATTGATCCTGAGACCCGGGCGGGAGACGGACTGACTTATTGATCAAGTTTCATCAACCCAAGACCTACGGTCAAGATGCTCTGGTCACTGTTTATGCACATCATCAACTCATCAAGTGACTATGTCATTAGTACTGTAGGAAGAATGAGAACAGTCACAGTCAGCGTGACGGGAGACATTAAAACAGGGTAGGTCACAGACGATAAGATTCTAAGTGTACTTCAGTACGTACTGTCTTCGTCATTTCGTCATTTTGATCCGCAGTGCTACCTAGCAGCACCGTCATATTTGACAGTCTCGAGGTAGCGATTCTGCACCCTTGCGCCTCATTGCGAATTCTAGGCCATACTGCTCGCGATGAAACCATCATTTCCCGGAGTCTTCGTTCGGCAGCACTTCTCGGGCAAGACCGCGTTCTTTACAATGTCTGGGTTTTCTGGGTTCTTTCTTTGGTCTGCAGTGCATTCCGCCCCATCATAATCTTCCAACCTGTCTTCAGCGCAAACAATATTGCGAGCTCACAGATCAAACGCCTTCATGTTCTTCTCCCCACACGCGCCAAACGCCATCCAGTCCTCGAACGTACCAAAGGCCATCATCGCCCTTGACTGCACCGATCGCGACGAACAACGCATCCATGCTAGATACATCATCGCTTAGGTCCGTCGCATTAGCCTGGTCGTCGTTGAGGACGACGGATTGCTGGACTGCGTCTGAGGTCGGTGGGAAGAACTCGCCGCCATCTTCGACACTGCTGCTGTGCTCGTGCTCTTCGCGTGCGCCTCTAGCTTTGCCCTGAAGACGCGCATTGTTCAGCATGTGTCCATCGAAAAGAGGTCCTGATAGAGCTTGCGACATGGGAGGCGCCGAAGCACTCAGGGCTTCGTTTGGGACATCCTCTCCATCCACGCCTTCGGACACATTTGGGCTAGTCTGATGTGGCATGAGTCCCATTGGCTCTGCGCCGGCGGAAGCGTCTGAAATGTGGATGCCAGAGACTCTCTGCTTCTTGTGCTGTCGTTCAGCCTCATCGGTCTCGTAGCTGTTCTCAGCCGCCTGACGGGATCGCTTGCTCTTCCGAGAAATGCGTCGCTCGCGGTGGTCCGAAGCGTGGGTGGCAGACGTCGCCAGAGTAGAATCTGCTTCAGCATTGCCATCTGTGGTGACCGATAGTCCCTCTCCTAGCTGAGATTGTGGAGTTGACGGACCCGAGATACCGCTATTCTCAACTGAAGCTGTGTGTTGCTTCTTTCTGCTCGCTTTGGGTCGAGCTGCGTTGTTCACAGGGTCCACGACGAATTGGCTCTGTTCAGCGGAAGTGGTCTGGGACGGCGCTTGCCCAACATCGCTCGGTTGACCGAAGGTCATTCCCTGCGTATTGCTCATGCCATCGCCTGCTTCGGACATCTGACCAGCATCCCCACTAGCGCTTTGCTGTGGAGTATTCACGGAACTCGCATTGCTTGCAGCACGACTTGCACTGCCTGCCTGCCCAGACTTTGCCTTCTCTTCCAAAGTTTTTATTCTTGTCTGCTTGGTATCGTTGCTGCGTTTCCACTTGAAATTGCTCCTGCCAATGGTATTTGGTATTGCAATGAGGGTCTTGATGGCTTGTTGGCCGCCCTTCAAAAGCTTGATGCAAGCCCACTTGTTGAGAAGCAAGGCATCAAGTATAGCTTGTAGGCACTGCTTTGGGCCGAGCTTCTTGTCCTCCGGCTTGGGTTGTATGGTCACGTACAGGTTCATGCCATTCAGATAGTACTCGCACACAGCCTCAACGACGTTTACAGCAAGTGCTGATATTATGCGTCGCCGCTCGTCGTCAGTGTCGAAGTGCGTGTTGAGGAAGGCGCCGAAATCTGCGATCATCCGCTTCTTGAGTTTCTCGTCTTCGTTCTCGTCGTCATCGTCATTGGCCGTGACAGGAAACGTGGCTATCGCTGCGAAAACCTGACGTTGGGCCAGAAGCTTGTTGTCGAATATGTGGTCAACCTCGTCGTAGGTATGATCCGGTCTACGGCTTGGACGCTCTGCGTAAACCTTGGCTTCATCAGCGTCAAACTCATGCATTGGGCGATTCAATGAAGTGAATATGAGGCCGGAATCGAGTTCGGAGCGTCCAGTGGTCGAAGCACAAGACGACACAGGCAGCTTCGTGAGCGACCCACTTACTCCAGGACCAACTCCTTCGGCATCGAGCTCGGATTACCTATGCTATCAAACAAGACTTCAGGAGGCGAAGCAGCAGAGAGAACTGAAAGCGAAGAAGCTTTATCAGCAGAAAAACGAGCCCGACGAACACGTCTTCTACCGTGTCGGTATGTTCAATTACACTTCGAGCTACAGCCAAGAAGCCTACAACAAGAACGCGCTCCGAGAGTGCAATTGGTTCAAGTACTGCGTTCCACGAGCGGCGAAGATACTGTAGTCAAACAAATTCAACTGAAAATATCAAACGGAATGGCAAATCGAGTACCTACAAACCAGGCAGCTGGCTCAGCACCCCAACACAATGGACTTTCATCCTTTCCACCACATTCTGTCCCCACTTGAATTTTTTTGACGTTCGCGACCAAGGAAATCCTCACGATACCCAATACAAACTAGCCTATAGATACGCAATAGACCTTCTTGTACACCAAGCGCGATTCTGGGTTTAAGCATTTGATCTAGCTTTCTTTTTGTCGCGCAGCACTGTACTGTATACCACCGGAGCTCCGTGTAGCATCGCTATCTGAGAGCGCATAAATACAGGTTTCGTGATCAGGGACCATGGGACGGCATACCACATTGTCCTTCACATGCAAGCAAAAGACACTCAAAGCTGCTGTGCAATCGCTCAGTCAGCAACATGACGAACGAACAATAACCAAGCACCCAAATACGATGCACAAACAAGCCCCCAAAGAATGCACAAGCACTCATAACTACCATAAGCATGTTCCAGCTCTCCTGCACTTTAGTGTTATCTCCACACTTAACTCCGCGTTTCAATGCAGAGCTCCCTCGAGCTCTCCCAAAAAGTGGAGAAAGCACACTGCAGAACGGTGATAGCTCCATCTACCGCGCTGACCTGCAGCAAAGCGAGGGCCAATTCAGAGCGATCATTATGACATCGCGCGAGGAAGTGGTATAGATATAAAGTCAGCGTGGACTTTCACAAAACACTCGAGCTCAGGTTTGTTCATCATCAGCAACTTCAATCTCGTTGAAACGAACGCTCTGTCGACAATGCAGGCTGCCGAACCCCCGAAAAGCCTCTTGGGCTACCATCGCATCCTGTCTCCCTCAGCTGGAGTGCGCGTCAGCCCACTATGTCTCGGTGCCATGAATTTCGGCGAAGCCTGGAAAGGATTCATGGGAGAGTGTAGTAAAGAGACAACATTTGAGATGTTGGATTACTTCTATGAGTAATTTCCGTCTTACAAACCACCCTTCAAAGCAGTGTACTCTAACACTTTTCTCGTCAGGCAAGGCGGAAACTTCATCGACACAGCGAACACGTACCAGAATGAAGAGAGTGAGTTGTGGCTGGGAGAGTGGATGGAGACGAGGGGAGTCAGAGATGAGATGATTATTGCTACGAAGGTGAGTTGGATCAAGAGATCAGATGTGGGGAAAGCGTGCTGAAAGAGGATGAACAGTATACCTCCGGCTACCGTCGCCATGCGGGAGGCATCCAAAGCAACTACACCGGCAACAACACCAAGTCCTTACACGTCAGTGTCGAAGCGAGTCTGAAAAAGATGAAAACCACCTACATCGACGTCCTTTACGTCCATTGGTGGGACTTCACCGCTTCGGTCGAGGAAGTGATGAAGGCACTCAATACGATTGCCGATCAAGGCAAAGTGCTGTATCTAGGAGTCAGTGACACGCCTGCATGGATTGTGGCCAAAGCGAATCAATGGGCAAGAGATCACGGATTGCGACAATTCGTCGTCTACCAAGGCCGCTGGTCTGCTGCAGATCGCGATTTCGAACGAGAGATCATTCCGATGTGCGAGGCTGAAGGGATGGGTTTAGCTCCATGGGGAGCGCTTGGAGGAGGTGATTTCAAGACGGAAGAGCAGAAGAAGCTGCAAGAAGGTCGTAATATGGGTGCGATTGGTCGTCCGCCGAACCCGAGGAACGCTGAGGTTGCCAAAGTGCTTGAAAAGGTTGCGAACAGGAAGGGCACGCTCATCACCAGTGTTGCGTATGTGTTCCCAGGAGGCGCGGCACGACGACGCTGACGTTTCTTGCAGGCTGGCCTATGTCATGCAAAAGACACCCAATGTATTCCCCATCGTGGGCGGTCGGAAGATCGAACATCTGAAAGGCAATATCGAGGCATTGAGTAAGTGTTGCGCAGGAACCGGTTGAGCAGAGACCTAACGCTGTGCGACAGGTCTCAAGTTGTCGCAAGAAGATATCGAGGAGATTGAGTCGGCGTATCCGTTCTCAATTGGCTTCCCGATGAACATGTTGTTCGGGAGCGATGCTCCGAAGAGTACCACTGGTGGAGACGTCGTGCTGACCAAGATGGCCGCACACATCGATGTGGTTCCGCGGCCAAAGCCTATTGAGCCGCGCGAGAAGGCTTGAGCGTTAATGGAGTCCGCGTGGTTGGTCGAGTCAAGACGTGCGTGGATGAGAATAGCGACCGTTGTGAGCTGCAGTGTTGCTCAAGTATGACGACTTCATTCGCGCCATTCTCTCATGACAACTGCATCTTGCTGTCGGCTTGCTTTGTGCGAACGTTGGCCAACTGGCTCGGAGGAAGTGAGACGGCATAGGCAAGGATACCAGTGTGGAGTCGGCCGTCACAGCTACCGCGGGCTTCCAGACTTCCGTTTCGGAAGAAAGCTGCTTCCCTGAGTTCGTGACCGTTCAGCATCGGTGTGATCTCCTTGCTTAGCCAACCAGCAGCACATGGGAGAGGAGCTCCTTGCTTGCCGTGACTGCACCTCACCTCACCTCACCTTGCGTTGGTATGCGGCCTTCGAACGTTGATGCATCTGCAGTGCATGCATGGCAACGCGATGTCCAGCCTCGAGAACGATAACAAACAAGGCGAGCCGGATACTGATACCGAGCAAAGAGCAATGCGCCTCCCGAGAGGCGTTTGGCAAGGATGCAAGCAGGGAGCTTCGTGAGATGAGGCCCGATACCGTGCGGCGATCGGGCGGAGGTGGAATCAGCATTGCCACACATGACTTCTTCCACCGCGACGACGGGAGTATGAAGATGTTGGTGGTCGTCGAGGTGAGACTGGTCGTATTTGTGCTGGCATGGGCGTGTTTCGAAGTGCTGTTCCTCGACGCCGAAACGGGCGAAGCTGCTCTTCACGTCGATCTTCTCATTTCGCTTCAGCCATTGAGCCAATCACGAGGCGCGCTGCGGCGACTAGGATGGTGCTGCAAATGAGCAACACGACGGTCTGAGCTCGCCGTCTGTGTGTTTCTCACCCACGGAGGCCGTCGACCTCACCTTCCTCCGTGTCGTCGTCGTCGTCGTCGCGGACGGAGGAGCGGACTGCCACTGCCAAACCCACTCACCCCAGTCATTCGTTCCTGGAGCAGCGACAGCACGCCGACGGGCAATCACGCAGATGCAGCTCCCGCTCGACGCGTCCAACCACAGGCGGTGAAGCGATCAGGTACCACTCGTGCGTTGTTCAGGAACAGGACCGCACCCAGCCGTACCATTCCAGCCCTTCGGCCGCACAGCATCGCCATCTGCGCCGAACATCATCCCACCTCCTGGCCTCGCCCCGCCCGCGAGCGGCGCACCATGCGCCAACGAGAGCACAGCACTTCCAGCGACGATCACGGCGAGCTGGCCACCACCGACGAGTCACGCACCGGGCATCAACACTCTGCGCAGAACGCGCATTATGCAGATCCAGACCGCACACATCGCCACTCCCAGTCCTTCTCGCAGCAATTAATCCGCATTGCTCCTGCCACCGCGCTATGCGCATTGCTTGCCGCCAGCATCCCCTCCGCAATGGCTCAGAATGGCTGCATATCGCTGGCCGGCTCAACGGCTTGTCCGGCATTCAGCAGCGCGTCCATCTCCACCGACAGCAGCATCGTCGGACTGTTTCCGTTTCTCAGTAACGTTCAAAACGTTTCGTCCTTCGACTCCGGCATCGCGGCATACATTGATGGGGATTTTACACAATTACGGTGCGTTCTGACCCTCGCTCCGGCTCTGCAGCTGCTCAAACTGACAATCCACAGTTACCAACAACTAATCGGGTGCACCAATGTTGACCAAGGGAACACATCGGACTTTTATGCACGATACACTACCAGCGTCCTCTGTAATGCGATAATACAAAACTCCATCGACGCCTGTGGCCTCTCCGGAACCGCGACGCGACCACTGTGCGCCGACTCTTGCGCCGACTATGCCCAGAGCGAGCAACGCATCGCCGCTAGCAACATCTGCGGCACTGCAGGCCCCAATGCGCTCACTCAAATCCGTGCCGACTTCACGAACTGCGCCTTGCCTGCTAACTCCATAACAGGAGCTTGCATTCAGGCAGTCGACAATCAGCCCAATGACTGTGGATTCACCGAGAACCTATCCGGACTCTGCTCATACTGCTCCGCGAGCTCACCCAACGCAACCGATTCATGCTGCGTCTTTTCGAAAACGACGGACCGATGCGAAGGCGTCCAGTTGCCTGTGATAGCATCGGCCTCTCTCGCTCCAGTCACAGTCACCTTGACCCCGGGAGTGGTTGCAACGAGCACTTCTGGAGCAGGGAGCGGCCACCACAACGGACTCACCGGTGGTCAAATAGCAGGTATCGTCGTTGGTAGTGTTCTCGGCGCCATCTTGCTGCTTGGTCTGATCATTGGTGGTTGCTTGCTGTGCAAGAGGCGAAGAGACAATAGCCCTGTTTCGAGCGTTTTCAACCAGCCTTCGCCCGCCCGGCGGCAGCAAGAGATGGACTACAATGATGGTACAAGAGACTACCATGGCAATGGGATGGCAGTCTTGGGTGGAGGACGCGTTGCTCGCATGTCCGCACTGGAGAGTGCAGGCCACAACCACCACTACGCCATGGGACGTTATTCAAAAGACATTTCCGAAGAAGAGGCAACCCCAGATTCGAGACTTGCTCCACCTCCGAGGAAGCGAAGTGGGTCTCTCTCAAGTGGATCGCAACTTGGCATTGTCGGCGCTGGTGCTCAGGACACTTCACCGAGTTCAGGCGGAGAGTTCACCTCACCTGAATCAAATGGACGAAGCGAGCAGCTCGCCTTCTTCAAGGACTACTACTCACAAGATGAGATCCACCCAGGGGACCTGGTGTCGACGCTATGGGCCTACGAACCTCGCGCAGGCGACGAGTTCCAGCTGGAGCGAGGAGACATGATCAAAGTGATCGGCATCTGGGATGATGGCTGGGCGACCGGTGTTCGCGTCAGGCAACGCGCGGAAGACTGGCGAACAAGCGGAAATATACAACGCGACAGCGGGCTGAGCACCGCTCCTGGAAGCCGAGATCAAACCCCCGGCGAAGAGGGCGAAGTCAAGGCTTTCCCGCTCGTATGTGTCTGCTTACCGGCACATTGGAAGAAGACGATCGAAGGAGACTCGACAGAAGGATCCGGCCCAGCTGTCTTTCCCGAACGAGGATGATCAGTGATCAAATCAATCAGACATGGCATATGGTTACGATGTTACGGCATAGCGCGAGGCGTCTTACACTTTTTTTCGCAATCGGACAGGCACTTCCGTGCAACGTCTTTTTCCTACTCACGATCTGCTGCTTTTATTCCGCTTTTTCAACTTCTCAACAACATCATACAAGATGCGCCGAAGATTGCGCAATCCTTATGTTGCTTTATACCCCGAGTCTTGCGCGACGCTTGGTTCGTCGCTCCGAACTCAGCGATTTTTTCGCGCTTGATTTTCCTGGATGGAAAGAGGAGGCTGGAGGGGGGACGGTCAGAGGGCTGCGGACGTGAAAAGGGTGATCAGCATATCAGGCAGAGTCACGAGGCGACGACGCAAGCGAAGAGGGTCTGCAGATCTTGGCTACTCGCACGGCAGGGACAACTGGCAGCCTTTCGACGTTGATGACTCGAAAAGGGAATGCATGGCAGTCACACCACACGCTCGTTGTCCGTCTTCCGTTCACGGACCCTCCACAACCGGCCCGAATGAGGGCTGTGTGGGATACACTTTTTGCGATACCCCCTCGATGGTCAGGCAGGCAGATGCAGAGCAGAAGCGCGAAAGTGAAAGTCTTGTACATAGTGAAAACAGACAATTGCAAATGTGAAAGAACTTCCAAATCCAATCCAATGCTACATGTCATGACTAAGTAGTACCTTCTCCAATCAGATGCTTTAGAAATGACAAAAAGTTGATGCAGGGCAGTTGTGGCAGTCACATGCGGCCCAATGGCAAACGCCCGGTTGATGCCCAGGCATAGGTATGCAAGGCACACAATCAGGGACCGAATGATCTGCTCGTGTTAGTGCGCTTTGTGGGAGTTTTGCCACATGGCGGAGGAGCGAATGACTCGCATGAGGAGGGACTTGTGCCGAGGGGGAGGGAAGGATCTTTTCTGGAACGCGGCCAGTGTTGCAGATTTGTGGGATAGCGTGGTACACGTCGGAGAGATTGAGTCGTGTGGGAGATGGTCACGGCGCTGAGAGTTGATCAGTGGAGTTATGGTAGGGTAGGATGTAGGAGGAGGTGTCGTGAGTGAGACTGGTAAAGGTGCCTCAGGTGTCTGCCAAGAAGCGGATGCTGCTCGCTGCTCGTACATCCGTCGACTTCTGCAAACACATGAAAGGTCAAGAACTTCCGATTTCATAGGCACCCGTTAGGGACCAGGAAACAGAGGGGAAGCTCTCGTCTATTCTGAGAGGCTCATCCTGCACGCCAGACGTCTAGTCGGTTTCTATCTGATGAGGACCGAGTGGCCATTCAAGAACAAGCACCACCCGCTACTTCGAGGAGGCCACTTGCGATGAGGCTGTTCATCTTCGGCGGTCTACTCATACACTGGATTGCTTCAGCGAACCCGATACAAGAACGCGGCGGGCGCCGGTGCAGCAGCGAGACAGCCGATGCCTTGGAGCAGCCACGCACTGTGCTGCTACCGCCTCGAAGTCTGCCGTATGTATCAGTGGAATGAGTCACTCGACTACAATGCCTACGGATCATAAGTCTTTCGAGTACCACTGACTTGCGGGAATACTGAATGCTGCCTGGCTTGCGACCTCCGGCTATCTTGCCTGATGCTCTGAGGAAAATGACAAGCCTGGCACCGCTCCGTTGCTCGTGCGAAGAGAATTGGTGTGCCGCAGACTAGATCATCGTGGCGGCCACATGGCTGCACGATGTCCAGTGATCCATGGCGATGTACTAATCAAGCAAGTCCTGTCAAGTGTAGGCACTCCGTGTAGCGCGTCAGCAGACTCGATGGCATCCAATCACGATACTGCCATGCAAGGCGCTGACCCTCCCTTGCTGAAGTTCCTCCCACCAGATCTGATCTTATAGTGGCGGCCATTCCGGACGTGCGACTCGGCTTGCCGTTCTAGAATTCACGCCCCTCTGCAGCCACGACTGGGCATAAAGATTAAGACAAAACAGCCGACTGCGAAATTTCAGCCCTCATCTGGACAATTGTCGGGCTTTGCTGGCTGCGTATTATTCGCAGCCAGCAGTGTTTGCTGCTGTATCTCTGGATAGCTTCCCCGAGAATTGCGGTGAAATCACTGTAATGTCCACGGCATTGCGCCAGACGTTTACTCTTGCTTGCGTTGAGAGCTGCGGAGAGAACTCCGAATGTGCCAAGCCCAGAACTACACAGGGAAACCGTTGCGTAATGATTCAGACAAAACTCCTCCGGACAGCCTGGAGGCGTGGGCCACATAACAAAGCTTCGAAAAATTGAAGTCTCCCGGTGCGGTGACCTCAACGCGAATGGCCCAGTCCAGCAGAGACCTTTGTAGGCACAAGATATCACGATTCGCCTGAGGTGGTGTGACATTCACCGCTGGTGCCCGCAAGGCTGCATTGTTGTAACACAGCTCTGGATCTGAGGAATCATGACAGGACGTATTGCAGATGCGGGTTCGAGATGCAGTCTTCTCCACGCCTCCACGGAAAATAGAGATCGGACGGCCTAAATGTTTTCGTCGACTTCGCTTCCCCAACCGAAACCCAAAGCTTCGAGTGGCTTTACCACGTGGTGGCCTGATCAACTCTCTTGTCTAGAGCACGCCAAGAGTATTCTACAGCCTTGAGTGTGCCGCAACATGATGAGCATGATCGATTGTGCAACAACAAGCGAGGGCTTTGGTTCAGCCTATTGCAATCCTTGTGGCTATCCGCAATTGGCAAAAGGACGATGCAGAATCTGAGAGGCGTGAGTAAACAGCCAGTGAAACATGCCGTCCATGCACGATATGAGGTAAGAGCTTCAAGCACTCTTTTCTTGCATACAAAGCTCGCCCGGTTCCCCTCTCCGATTCATTCCCATCTCAGCGTTCGATCCGCTACAGACTCAGTGCCGGCAATGGCGCGAGCGATGACCTTAGCCCTAGGCTTAGCTTGGTTCCTCGCCGTCGGAGCTTTCGCGAATCCATGCTCGTCGTGTATGTTACAGATCTTTCTATCCAGAAACTTGGTGCTAACCAACGCAAGCTAAATACAAGTTCGCCATCGAATGGGCGTCCGAAAATCGCTACGCCCGCGACTTTTGCGCAGCTCTCCCTCCGAGCCGCAGCTACAATAAGGACAAGGCTCCAAGTGTTCTTAAGAATTCTATCTACAGTGGGTCACGAAGACACGGGTGCATCGAAGACTCGCTGATCACGATTTATCTGTTCTAGGCGATGTGACGACGATCTGCGGCTGTGTCAATGACAAATGCAAGCTTCCCAGGTGCCTCTTGCCGCATGTGGCATGTAAGAAAGACTGCGGCGGATATTGTGCGGAGCTTAAGGGTTCTGATGACAATAATTGCGGCTCGTGTGGGAACAAGTGCACGTCCGGCCTGAGGGTAAGGAAGAGCCTACGACCCAGCGTTCAAAGCTGACCGCAGTTACTAGTGCGTTTCCGGAGAGTGCATGACAGCATGCTCCACTGGATCGGAGCTATGCAACGGAGCGTGTAAAGTCAAGAGCTCATACGCGAGTGACAACGAAAACTGTGGAGCCTGCAAGACCAAGGTCCGTCTCTGTGCCCTGCAGGGGCTTACTATTGGAGATGAAAGCTTACCTACCTCAGTGCACGTCACCAAAGCTGTACTGCACAAACTCTCAGTGCGTCGAATGCACGAGGAATGATCAATGTGGAACTGGCAAGAAATGTTCAAGCAATAAATGTATTCCGGAATGCACCAAGAATGCCGACTGTTCTGGCGGCAAGGTCTGCGGCGCTACTGGCGCATGCGAGCCTGAATGCTCTCTAACCAAGGCTTGTCCCGACGGCAAGAGCTGCAATAGCAACGGCGTTTGCGAACCGGAATGCTCGTCGACCAAGCTATGCACCACTCCGAAGATCTGCGAACTTTCACAAGGCGTGTGCGTATTCGAATGCTCAGACACGAAGGCTTGTTCAGATTCCGCAAAAACATGCAAGAACAACAAGTGCGTGCCCAAGGTCTGCTCACCACAGAACCCCGAGGGCACCTGCGAGGGTATTAAGCTCTGCAATCTGCATGGTGTCTGCGAATTTCAGTGCTCAGATACGAAAGCCTGCACCAATTCGCTTCAGACATGTGTAGACAACAAGTGCGTACCCAAGGTGTGTTCGCCGGAGAACAAGTCGGGTACGTGTGAAGACCGCAAGATTTGCAGCTCGGTTGGTGCCTGCGAGTTTGAATGCTCAGATACGAAAGCTTGTACTGACACAGCAAAACTTTGCAATAAGAACAACGTATGTGTGCTCAAGATCTGCTCGCCAGAGAATCCTCAGGGTACATGTGCGGGCGATCTGGTCTGTGGCACCCAAGGTCAGTGCATTGAAGACTCAAACAAATGCTCGTCGACAAACAAGGACGGCACATGCCCCGATCACCAAGGCTGTGATCCAGCGGTTGGCGAATGTCGACAGAAATGCACAACACTTGGCGCCATAAAACAATGTGGCGTCAATGGAGGAAAAGTCTGTGATGGAACTTTATGCCAGCAACAGCCACCAGAATGCTCGGTACTGAATAAGGTGGGCACGTGTTCCTCTAAGCAACAGACATGTGTGGAGGGCCAATGCAGAGATCTGTGCGGACCAGGATTCTCGAACGGAGTCTGCACGGACTATACGAAACAATGCATCAACGAGGAGTGCCAGGTTCCTTGCTCCGTCCCAACCCCAACAGGCGCATGCTCTGGCCCTGACGCCTTTTGCTCAATGAGTGGTGAATGTGTCACGTCAATCATCAAAAATCGTGGGTTCGAAAGCGCTTCAATGTCCGGGAACGCAGGGGCCGCGGACTGGGACTTCATGAACGCGTATCGCCTTTTGGGTCAAGGATCAAGCATTCCTAGTGGAGCACCTTCTGGAAAGTATTATGCGTAAGTTGTAGTGAGCATGCATTCCATTCAAATTCTAATAACCGTTTACAGAGCCATCTATTACGCTTCAGAATCTGGCAGGCAGGGCATACCTCTTGACTACAATCCAAACTACTCTACGGGACTGAGACAACGGATCACAGGCGGCATCCTAGCAGGAACGTATACCATTTCGCTGCAAGCTGCCGCGATCCAGATCAACAACGCGGAGTGCGAATTTCACCTTGACATTGGCTCGACAGTGACGAGCTGGGATCCTTTCGCAGTGTTCTCACGTGTGACGCTGGGACCAAATTATCCCACCTTTTCTGGAACAGTCACCGTCACGGACGACATAACGGGAGCCACGTTCTTGTCTGTAAGGCTGGTTTGCTTCCCAGTCGACGAGATGGCACCTTCCGATGCAGCTGGAAACATCGATAGCTTTGTCCTCAGGCGAGACACTTAGTCACATCCATATCTTGTGCAGAGTCGCCGACAACGCGGCTGATGAATCCATGAGCTGTGTGTGATGGTGGAGAGTCTTGGTCCGTCATGCTGGAAAGAGACATACCGGGTCTTTGTCCTTGATTGCGGTTTCACACTTCACTGTACTTGTGACGGCAATCGTCGCTTGTTGAAATGCGATGCTTTCCATCCCGTAAGCTCTTCTTTGGTCACCTGCCTTCAAATCAAGGAAGTCGTACAGACAAAACAGGGCACGAACCGGTTGCTCGCGCATCAAATTGCGCATAGATTTGTTACGACACTGCAATTACTGTTGTTGGGCAGCGTTAATTTTGGCACGCCAGCCACTCACCTCTTCGATCGTGTGGCACGACCGCACGACCAGAGTATATATTTACATGCCCGGCACTCACTTTGAGGTATATATTGCCTCAAAGAAGACTATTGCGGAAACCCTCGACTGCGACCGACAGGATTTCAGCCATCGTCATGAACTTGAGCAGACGCCAGCACTCAACCGAATGATCGACCGAAAGACCCAACACATGCCACAATCCATGTCGTAGAAAAGGTCCTTGACGAATGCTAAGCTTTGGGAGGCAGCTGAGCAAGTCCCCAACTGTTGCCGACTTTTCGGCCAGATTCGAGCGTCGCCGATGCCTAGATCGGTGTTCACTTCGGTATGTGAGCTGAGCTGACAGATGTGGTCTCTGGAGACATCGTCCTTGAGTTGTGTGGCAGCGCAAGCTTGAGTTCGTGGCTAGAGCATCTGTAAACGGATGTAATTTAGTTGGAAAGAGGGAAAGAGAGATGCTAGAGATCTAGGAAGGTGGAACAGGTTACCTCGCTTCTTCTTGACTCTGGTCAGTTCCTGCCGGACGACTTCTGCGAGACTGTCAGGTAGCGACTACTGCGGTTAGTCGCTAAGATATCTTTGTTTTCGCCATAGCTCGAAGAGTGGTACGTACCTACTTCATCATGAAAGTGAAGCCAAAGTCGCCATCCCTCGTTGGCCGCTGCTACCAACCGGCTTCAGCTCCGAACTCATGTTCGCCGAAAATCCGAAACTGCGAAACCGAACTGCCGAGGTGCATTGTTTTGGTCAGCAAAAGCAGGCTAAATTCCAAGCTTTGTCATTTCTCTGCAGCTGTGATCTTTTTTTCGCCGAAGCAGCTACATAGACGAGATGTCTTCTGTTAATTGTAGGCGGGGGAAAAGAGAGGTATGCTCCAGAGAGTGTTTCCTGTCGTTAATGCTTCTTCTTCTATTCGTACTTTGAGAATTCTTGGTTGTCGGCTACGTAGGAAACAGCTACAAAGGACCTTCCAGTTCAGTCGCGGCGTGTTGGCGAAAATGGAGTCTTCTACGATACCAGCATCGTCTTGTCCAGAACAGGCCTTCGAGAAAATGGAGGAAGCAGGCGTACCGAAGGCGTCCCAGCCTAGCGAAGCAGCAGAGCCTTCTGCAGAACAGAAAGCAGAGAGCAAAGAGCAGCAGCTACCAAAGTTGAGTCCGCAAGAATTCAGAATATATAACTCCATGGCCGAGCACATGGATATGTTTGTGAGTTCAGCTCCCTCCACGTCCTTCTTCCGCGACCAAAACTGACATTCTTCCTCCAGCATAACAACTTCCGCCAAACTTGGAACACGTTATACTCCGCTTGCGTCTCCAACACACGACCCTCGGGCCTTTCGATCCGCCAGTTTCTCGCTCTCATCGGCCAATTCTGCCATCACCTCACCATTCATCACACGATAGAGGAACAGCATATCTTTCCCGTGCTTGCGAAGAAGATGAAATTCTTCAATCCGAAAGAACACGCTTTGAAGCAACATCAGGGGATACACGATGGTGTGGAAGCGCTGGCAGCGTGGGTACAAGAGGTAAAGGAGGGGTCGAGGGAGTTCCAATTGAAGGAGCTAAAGGTCGTGATGGATGGGTTTGGGCAGGTTCTGTGGGCGCACCTGGAGGATGAGGTCAGGGAATTGGGAGCGGAGAATATGAGGAAATATTGGAGTGTGCAGGAGATGAGAAGGATGCCAATGTAGGAGGGTGGCGACATTGGAGGATGCGAGTCGGCATGGCAGTACAGGACCGGACTGGGATCGGGACACAGCATTGAAATCTCGAGCATGATCGCCAGGTCGCATTATGGTGGTGACAGAATCAGGCTGTCTTTTTCGAAGCTTTGAACTTCTCGTGCCATTTCCTTTTGGCTCCGAGCGACTTGGCTTCTTTCGTTGAGGCTTCAACTGCGATTTTGACATTGGCCGTGGTGTCGACGTATCTTATCGATTTGGCGTTGTCTTCGATGCTGTAATAGCCTTGCAGAGCTGCAAATTCGCATTTGCTGCGCCATGCCTCGGGCACCGCGTCTCGCCAGGCTTTCAAGAAAGCTGTAGCTTCGATCGATCTGCCTTCTGAGTTGGCCTGCAACAAGGTCGCGCCTGCGAAACGAATGGCCTGTTCTTCGTTGACAGCAAGATGTCCTCCGGGTGTTGAACTGGAGACACTTGCAAAGACACCGATCACGATGTCTCGCGGCCAGTCACCAGGCAGGTCGATAGCATACGCCGGAATGTCGTTCTCGGGAAATGGAGAACAGACATCGAAACCATCTGCCACAGCTGCGGTCACCGCCGATTGCCAAACTTCAGCCTTGACTTTTGCGCTGGGAATGAAGCAGCCTGGTGGATCTGGTGATTCAAAGCACGCCAGTTGTCGCCATCCAGCCTCACACTCAGCATCACTCAGCGGTATATGCGAAAACAACTCGCGCTTGGTGGCGTAACCTCCGCCGTCGACAGTGCCATAGTTACCCGTAGACGCATAGATTGGCAGCGTAGCTTGGATATATGGAGCCGCCGAGGTGGCAGAAGTTGGCAGTAGCTCGATACTCGTATCGCACTTGGCCACAGCTTCGACTCCAACTCTGGGCACCCCTCCAACGGGACCGGGGTCAGGATCTGATAGATCGTGGGGCTGGATTAGATAGACGCTGTTGGACGTGCTGACTTGGCGAATTTGATATGTGGTGTCCGGTGTACAGAGAACAGAGTGTGCTTCTTTCGCATTGCTGCCAGGCAGAACTTGCTTGGATTTGATGTACAATCTGAGACATGCGCGTCAGCAATTGTTATGGTGAGGGGTTTGTTGACTTGTTTTGCTATGTATAGCAGGATCATATAGCATCATCAGGTGGATGCGGGTGAGGCGAACTTAGGCGGGTTCTCGGAAGTGACCTGGGCTAGAAGTTCAGCGGGCAGCTCGAGAAGACGGATACGCTGCATGTCGCTCTCGGGCTTGATGGTGATAGGCACGCCCGAGTTTGGATTTTGCGTCGCCATGGGGGTCGATGTCGTGCGTCTCGTGGTGGGAGGTGGATGCAGGTACAGGAAACGAACAACAAATCGCGTCGAATCGAGGTGTTTGCTGCGTGTGGAGACGCGTTGTTACGCGAGACCGGGATCAGGGTTCTTGAGATGCGCAACACACTCCAGGCATCCTTCCTTCCACCAGAAAGTGGCTCTCCCCAATGCGCCTGCTGCAGCTGAGAGGTGTTTGGGACGGGAGTCGGTCTATCACTAGCTGCAGCACAAGGCCCATCCTTGCCTTGAGCCACTGTTTACTCTCGACGCGCGACATCTCCCACGTCCGGTCCGCCCAACGCAACCTTCAGTCTGCGACTACATCACGACCACCTCACGACGCGACGACATGACGACTTAGCCCATCCCGATATCGACAGCACTCACCCAGCACTTCTCCGCCAGCAGTGCCCACTCCGAGCATAATTACGCGCATGAGGGCCGCCTGATCATGGCCACAGTCATTGCGGCACCGCCTGCCCTGTCAGGGGAGCTGTCCCTCTTCCACACCACAGATCCATTGCTCGGCAACTCGCCCGTGTTGGTCTTCCATGGGCCCGCTGCCACCATTGGCGCAACAAGTTCGCGCATTCAGGTACACATCTTCACTCCGGCCGGTCTGGGCTCATATGCGCGGCTATCAGTCTCGCCGAACTCGCCATTCTATTCGGCTGTCATCAACCTGCCGAGGGAAGAGCAAGGGGACGAAGTTTGTCGCGGTCTAGCTTTTGGTCTCAAGAAATACTTTTCCGAATTGGGCGATAATGTGAAGAAGACATGGACAGCACAGGTCAAGGCACCTTCGCCTGGCGCATTGTTTGGGGATGACCATATTGCCATTCTTGCAACGCGAATGACGAGAATCGAGAATGTGAATGCAGTAATTGGAGAGCTGCTCGACGCGTTTTGCGAGCAGAGACTCTCGTGGCTGGATGTGGATGTTGTACTACCACCAGGAACGATCAAGGAGAGACCTGATTCAGCTGGCTCTGAAGATCTCACCGATCACGAATTGCTGCAACGACAATACGGGCGATACGCAGACCTCATCGCGACTTTTGGCGAGGTCGCCTTCCTGCCGACGTCGAGAGTCAAGCGAGCACCTTCGAGAGCGAATGCGATTGGCAGGAGTAATTCATTCTTGAAGTCGGCCAAAGAGAACGCCCGCAAGCAGTTGGCCGAGCTGGTCACTACTGAAGAGAGTTATGTGAATCGTCTGGAGCAACTCCAGGATCTGACGAGCAACATTGGTGCGGATCTTAAAGCTCGCCATCAGCAGACATTGGCTGATGTGTTTTCTCCCGCACTGCCAACAATACATGAGCTGAATTCGGCTTTTCTCGAAGCGCTGCGGAGTGTCGTGGACGGAACAGATTCGGCAGCCAACGAGGATATCGACAACTCCTCGCTCGACGAAGCATCTGCTACGGACCATGTCGAGGGCGACTCTCAAGGTCTGGAACAGTTTGCGCAATGTCTTTGCGAGTGGTTCCCAAAGTTTTCCGACTCGTACAAGGAGTATCTTGGGAGCCATGCACAGGCTTCGTTCACATTGCGGACTATTCTGCGTACTGGCGACTCCCTCGCGCTTGCGTTGCAAGAAATTGGCGAGCAGAAGCTGACTTCCTTGCTCATTGAGCCCGTTCAACGTCTGCCACGCTACAATCTTTACATTGACAGTATAGCGAAGAGTCTACCGATCAAGCACCCGGCCCTAAAGACATTACTTCGCGCCCGCGACATGATTACCGACATTTGCGCCGAGAATGAGGGCACAGAGGCTACTGCGATGGTCGACCGTCTTCGCTCGCGGACTTTAGGCTGGCCGTTAGACATCAACGTTACTGGCCGTCTAGTCACGGCTGTTGACTTCATTGAGCTAATGCCGCCTTACGGCTTCGTCAACTGCGACGGTGCGGCCGGCATCATGTTCCTGTTCACGGACGGAATCATCATAGTCGAAAAGTCTCCTGGCTCAAAGGCTTCTGCTCGATCACTGCTCACTGAAATTGAGAGCGGACCGATGCCCAGCAAGTCCGTGGAAAGTCTGACAGATGGCGTCGGAGACCTTCACTTTGTGCGAAGGTTGCAGCTCGATGCTTTACACTTGACTGAGAGTCATGACGGTCATGCGTTGCAACTGATGACATTTTTCCAGCTAGGTATGGGTGCACTGGCACCTCAGGAACCCATTCTGGATTCGTGCCAGATTCTCAGACTAGAGAACTCATACGATGGCAGAGCTGCAAGACTGATTGAGGAAACTGCAAAAGCGAGGATCGAACATCGCTTCTCAGAAGCAGAACGAGAATCAACTCTATGGGAAATTCGCGCGACCGAGCCAGCAACGGACACTCTTGGGCTTCTGGGTGCTATTTTTGAGGATTCGAAGACCGAGTATGTCAGCACGCGGAATACAAAAGCGGCGGTACGCGTTGTGGTTGATCCCGAAAGACATTCTGCGCAAGTGCAACCCGGCCAAGATGGCATTCAGGTTGTCGTCAATCTGGCTCCTCACCGAGACGGAGACTGGCGACTCACTGTGGATTCAGCAGGAGGCAGCATTGGTCGCGAACATGTCGATACGCCTGATCTGGTTCCAGCTCTGCGTCGGAAGATCGCCGCGGCATCCAGTGTCCGCTTTGCAATGGAACAGCCATCGATGGCGGCTTGTCTGCTTTTACGCAACCTGGACATCTTGCAGTCACTTCTACTCCAGACCTCTGCACAGGACGGCGAGCTGAGGCAAGTGCAACTTGCGCCTCGGGAACGAGCACATCGGCCCAAATCGCCCAGGAAACTGCTGTCGAGCTTCCTGTCAAATGTTGGCCCTGGAGGCGAGCCACCCACACTTTTGCAGAAACCAATGCCTGGTATGGGCTCAATGACGAGCATTCCACGGCTGCCCAGCAATGCTTCATCGCACAAGCCCGGCAGCCGCGAAGGCAGACCTTCATCGAAGGAAGGCCAACCACTTTTCTCGCCATTCTCACCTCCTAGTGATATGGCCGCCTCTCAGCTGAAGAAAATTGAAGATACACTCTCGGCCTACGTGCTGGCGATACAAGCTCGCAAGGGCAACATCGTTGGCAAAAATCTCAAGCTTCGACACGTGGCAGACGAGGCCTCGGTCGATGAGCTCTATGGCGGACTTCTCGATGATCCGAACATGATGGTGCTTGCTGCCCAAGCGCCACTCGATGTACTGTTTGCTGCGTTCGAGAGGTTCCTCAATCAGGCCTGGAGAGAGCGTATTGGCCAGGTCATGCCGTTCTCCGTCTTTCAGGACATCCAAGCCAAAGCCGAGACGGCATTCCCAAGCGAGTTCGACGACTACTTCAAGTCATGTATGGCCAGGCTCGCACCTCAAAATCAGCGTGCTTTCAAATCAATACTCAAGCTTCTGGCCGATCTCCTTGACGGGACTGGCAACGACGGCGACAGGGGCGCTTTGACTGCCTGCTTCGCCGAGCTTCTGGTTACTGACGGCAATCCTCACGACTATATTGCTCTCATTGATCGATTTGTGGACGACACAGACACTTACTTTGGCGAATCGGTCGATACCAGCTTTGTGCAAAGTTACAAGGACTCCGGATCTTTCAACTCACACAAGAGGACCCGCTCACACAACTCGGTTTCCATGACAAGCAACACCTCTTCACTCCGCCGCAAATTCGGCTTTGGCACACTGAGTCGGGAGAACAGCAAGTCCGAGCAGGAGTCCAAAGTCTCGTCGGTGTGGCGCACACTGAGCAAGAGCACACGAGTCGATCAGAGCCCTGCAAATAGCATCTCGAAAGGCTCCTTCGGTCGCTCGCGGTCAATCGACACTGATGCTGCCAGTCTTGGCTATAGACCGCCTTCACAAGATAGCGCCAAGGTCTCCAACGCATCAGTCAACGAATTACCGAATCTGCAGCGAACGCCTAGTAGCCACAACATCGGCCTGTCTACGATAGGCGAGCATCCAAGCTTCATCCCGACTGGTCCTCCGCGAAAGAAGCGGCGTAGTTCGCTCTCTGATCTCAAGGAGCTCTCGCCAAAGCGGGATCGGGAGCCTTTGTCGCCTATCACTCCACGAAGAACACCGATCACGCAGAAGACGTTGGACGAGAAGCAGCTCCCGACTTCCCCCGTGCCCTCTACTCCATCCGCTCCGTCCTCACGCGATGGCACTCAAAGATTTGGCAGCCCATCGCTCAAGTCGCCACGTTCGCGCCTGCCCGCCTCATTTCGACGAGATCTTTCACCCGGCCCAAGCAAGATACTGTCTGGTGAACCGCCACAGCTACCGCGTCCACAACTTGGCCGATCCAAGACCGACGGCACAGACCTTGAGCGGCCAAAAACTAGTGGTGACCGCCCCGAGGAGCTGGTCATCACTGCTCGCCCGACTTCGAATATTCCCAGTCTTGTGCCAAGAGCTTCATCGCCAGCAAAGACGCGACCTCAAACACCAGGTCGCGCCGGTCTTTCTGAGCGACCAGGAGCTGGCAATATTGTGAAGAAACCATCGCCCAAAGCTGAGAAGACTGGTCGCGCACGCAGCACGACCATCGACGTGCCAGCAGCCACTACCTCTCCTCGCAAGCTTCGCATGCAATCGCCTCAAAAGCTTAGAGAACGTCTCCAGAACGAGCAGTCAGCTATCGCAGCAGCTCAGACCTCTTTGCAAGACGAGCTAAGTAAGATTGGCGATGAGCTGACCAGCACTCCATCAAGCCGTACGCCAGCCAATCGCAGCCGTACCGTGGCCGCGGGTCGAGGTTCCTTCTCGCAGGGTACCTCAAACATGGATCTCGTGCAACGTGTTCTCAAACTCGAGGGTGCCGTACCGAAGCAGTTTGATGAGCTGAACCATCGTATCAATACCATCCAGCACGATCTCACGTCTTCGTTGAGCGTTTCGGAGACGAAGTGCAAGAAACTCGATGAGCTGTATCGCGAAGCGAATGGTGAGAATGAGGCGTTGTACTCACGGTTCAATGACGAGCTCGCCAGAGTTCTGAAGGCTGTGCGAGGAGGTGATGGGGTCGAGGAGCTCAAGAAGAAGCTGAAAGAAGTCAGTGAGGAAGCAGTAAAGTTAAGACGAGAGACGAGTCGGCTGAAGAGGGAGAATGTGGGTTTGCGGGCGCAGCTGAAGGAATGAACAGCGTAGCTATCGCCTACCCTATGTGCGTGGGTTCTGCATTTGAGCGAAAGATTCCCCAGGTCTTCTTTTTGATTTGCTTTTGGCACGTTGTTGTGCTTATGAGGGATGATACACCATGGCGGCAGGGGAAGGCATTGCTTGGAGTAAGCTTTGATAATTTGTAGTTTCTTTGTTCAGCAGTACGCTTATGGCTGTCAGTGCTTACTGCTATCAAAATTGAATCACGCTCGATGAGCGGCTTGTACTACTGTACATCTATACACACAACGGTACAGATGCAGCATGGTGACGAATGGCAACGACGTGACAAGGTGTGTTTCGCGATCTTCAGTCCTGCCGCGGCACCCATTCCTTCCAAGCCGCTTCTCTCGCCTGAATATAGTCCTTACTCTGTATCGACCTCCTGATGCCTACAACCCCTGGCATCGGCCACGTTTCGAGCAGTCTCTGGGTCCAAGATTTCTTCTGTTGTTGCCGTGCCTTCCGCTCCGCTTCGACATTGACATGCACCTTCTCCCAAGCAGTAGGTAGAGTATCAGCGGAGTATTTCCTTCGCAGTTGCTCGTACCATTCTCTGTCAAAGTCTTTCCAGAAGTCATTTTCATTGAAATATGTCTGAGCATACAACCATTTCATCCCGCGAAGTTCTTGAAGCGTGGCTTCAATATCTCGATTCGCTTGTACGAAACCTTCATGTGTGGGAGGTGCTTTGCCCCACAGTCCGATATTGAGCATAGGTTGTAGAGTTCTGCCATCGGCCTCGTATTCGTTGTAATGCGGATGCATTGTGGACCCAGGGCTCTGTTTCAGGGGACAGAGCCATAGAGGCCAGATGTTCAATCTTTCGTCCATGCGTTTTACGAATTCCGTGGCGTTGGGGTATGGAAGTGCGAGATCCTGGATGATCATTTGTTCTGAGCGGCCGCTGGAGTGGAGGGCTGTGTAGAGCATTCGGGTGTGGAGGAAGTCGTCGAGCCAGCGGCGGGACCAGTTTGCGAAAGGGAATTTGAAGTAGTCGAAGGCGCCTTCGCCGACCCAGAAACCGCCCCGGTCGTAGCGGAAGAGGTATTCTGGAAGGGGGATTGCGTCGGGGGTTGGCTGGGAGTTCTTCGCGATGCGGTCTTTAACGTGAAGATAGAACCAGGGATCCTTGGGAGCACTGAAGCGTTGCTCTGGGACGCCTTCGGATGGTGTGTCTGTCATGCGTCCAGTGACGATGGCTCCGCTTTGTTGCGAGTACATGATGCCGTCGATGTAATCGAATTGGTCGGGCTTGGATGTGAAGTCGAGTAGCTTTGCAGTGGCCTCCTCCATACTGGTCACTGGATGGTATGTGGCTTCTACATACTTGGTCGCTTTGATCAATTGGAGCTCGACCATGGTCGTGACACCAAATGTGCCAACAGCTCCGGCTGCGCCACGGAACAGGTCTGAATTCTCTGTTTCTGATGCGGTGATGATTTCGCCTGTGGCCAGCACTATTTCGGCTTTGTTAAGAGTTCGGTCGAAGAATCCGTGCTTGAAGGATGAGCTCTCTCCGGCGGTGCCCGAGTAGCCACCTCCTACGGTGATACCCTACTGCGATCTCAGTCGGTGTGCATGGTCCTGGCATATCCTCAACTTACCGGAAACTCCATGACTACAGGAGGTACAAGTCCGTATTTGAGCGTCTCTTCCACGAGTCTGTCCATTGGCACGTTGGGCTCTGCCAGCGCAACTTTGCGTTCCGTGTCGACCGAAACCACATGGTTCAGTCTGCTCGTATCCACAACCGTTTTAGGATCCCTTCCCATCGCGGACTTGCGCGTACTGTTCGTCGACCCATGATATATCCTGAACTTCTCTTTGCGTTCATAGAAGCCTCGTACTCGCTCCGATATCTGCTCAACTTGTTTCTGATGTTCTTCGAGGGTCGTCGGTGCCGTGCCGCCTCTTGTCAAGAGATGTCGCCGCTGCAGGGGGGTCGGGGAGATCGTCGCTCTTCTGGATCCCTGCGCGCTCAAGCGTGCATCATCGGCTCGTCGTCGCCCTACATACGTAGACAAGTTGCGAGAAGCAGATATGAAAGCAGCATTGCGGGATACTTGGCCTGCTCTAACAGCTTTGCTCAAGCACGAAAAGCAGATGAAGCTTGAGACCAGCGGATCAGCCTTACCCATGGGTCTCCTGAATACCATGCTGTCGCAAAAGTGTTGACGATGGTCATCGTGGATGAGGTCGTGGTCGGTGGTCGGCGGTGAGCGTCAATGCTTTCGTCGGGTTCGGATAACCGATGCTTCGTGCCAAGAAAACGATGTTGGTAGACTAACGGCAGCACTAAATGCCAGCGTGATGCGTGCAGTTGGAAAGTAGTGGTACGGACGATACAATCTGGATCACACACTCCCCTCCAGATTCAGCAAGATGAAAAGCCTTGAGATGCGTGAACTTTCGTATACTCTTTGATTCAACGAGCAGTACATAAGATAGAGAAACGCTTAGTATGGTACGGAGAAATCATCGAAGCCTTCCATGGACAAGTCGACATCCGTGAAGCCATAGCCATTATCGAATACGACGTCAGGCATGGTTATCGTATCGGCCTCGTCCACGAATCGATCAACGAAACTGCTGGCTGACTGGCTAGTTAGCATGACTTTTAGTGTGACGGGTTCCGCATTCACTCGTAGCTCATTGATCAGTCCACACATATAATTCAGTGCGACGGTAAACTCTTCCAAATGCTCGTCTTGCTCAAGATAAGTCACCTCGTCGATCATAACAAAGAAGACAAAACGTCCGGCGCTCTTGGCCACAAGACAAAGCAGACTCCGGAAAAGTTGACACAGTGCTTCTATGTCATATTCTCTTATAGCATGGACTTGAGCCCAATTCGACAGTTCCAAAGTGAGGAGGTTCGGCTCCGGAAATGCTAACAGAATCTGTACGCATAGTCCTCGGAGCAGTCCAGCAGTACCTGTCAGGGGATCATCCGGTAGTGCATGTGATCCACACATGAAGCTCAGAGGGACAGCGCTGGCCTGCATTTCGTCCAATGACTGACGGAGAAGAGCAATGGAGTAGGTCAGTGGTGAGCAGTCTTGAAGATCGAAGCGCTCCATGCCGTTCACGGTGAGCATACCAGAGCCCCCGCTTTGCAGCCAGTGCTGAAAGCGTTCATGCCTCATGAGTGCTCCAGCACGTGCCTGCCTTCGGGACGGAAACATGCGACCTATAGCGAGCGCACCGCCGAGATCTAAGATGTCTGCGTTTTGCGGGACGCACAAGAGTGACTGTATTTCCCAGTTCGGAACTCGGATGGTCGGTTGGGGAACATATGATTGTACCATAGCAGCTTGGTTCTGCATGATGATCATGCTCTGGGTTTGTTTCAGCGCGGCATTCTCCCGCTTGTACCCTAACGCAAATCATCAGTTCAGCTGCTAGGAAGCTCAGCCGGCTGGCACTTACATTCAGCTTCTTTAGCCTGAAACCACAGCAGCTCTTTCAGAGTTGTCTGATTTTCATGTATTTGATTGAGCTTGGTGGACATGTCCTCCTGTTCCTTTTTCATGTGATCGAGCATTTTCCCGGCACTGTCAATCTTCTTCCCAGAGTCTTGGACATCACTTTGCACGTCGCGAACTGCGGAATGCATCTCTTTCACACGACTGTGCAAACACATTGTGGCGCATCGGGTAAGAAGCGCCACACTATTCTCGATTTTCGTTTTAGTGGCTTCCTCGATCTGTTTCGAGTAAGCCTTTTGCCGCCAAAGGGATTTAAGAGCATGTTCTACGCAGTATCAGCAGCTGAATGCGCAGTGCAGGACGCAACAACGTCTCACTGTAGGCCTTCTCATCAAGCCAGCCGATCATGTACTCGGAACTCTCCAAGAGGACGATATACAGCTCTTCCGCGGCGTTCTGAAGTTCATTGTTGTTGCGCATATCATCGTAGAGTTTGAGCCAAGTCTTTGTGTCTTGTACGACAGCCGAGAAACTTTCGATGCAGGAGATGATGCTTTCACGAACTTGGTGCACCTCACTAGCAGCCTGGAGGCAATTTTAGTCATGGAGCAGGAAACCATGGTCATGGCAAAGCATACGGTGAAAAGCAGTGTCAGAACACCGCAAGCGACAGCTGTGTATTCATTGCTTGGAAGAAGATGCACGAAGGCCTCGAAGGAAGATACATTGGTCCCTACCGAGCGACCGATGGCGAGCACAGGATTGCGACGGAGTTTGCCCCTTTCGTCGTAGGCTTTGAACGCTGCGTCCGCAGCACACTGTACATCTTCCAGCGAGTGAAGTTTGTTGATATCGAATCTTTGGAGACATCCTGTTTTGCTTTCACGCTTGAAATCGCTCAGAAACCGTTTCCATATGTTAGTCTGCTCCGGAGTGCTATGAAACCTGTGAGACTCTTTGCATCTTGCATATTGATGGAAGAACTCACCTGGCAAGTAAAACTGCGCGCTTTTGTGAGCGCTTCTTGGCAAAGGCGGCTTCTAACGGCTGGGGATCCCACGCGGGGTCTATCACTGATGCCCTGCGTACGACGAATGGCACGATAGAATCCATTGTTGTGTCCATGCCACGTGCCTCAAGAGAATAGGGAGTTTTCGGTGGTATAGGAATTGTCGTGTGCTAGTATGAGTATGTTCGTCGACTCGAGGATACAGCTCCTACGGCAGCCTGATTTGAAATTGTGAAAGGCTGTTGTCGCTTTTGATTAGCCAATCGTGGCAGTGTTGCCATTCGGGAGCGAGGATCCTACGGGGTGTGCCGCGCCCTCTTTCCACTTCGGTTCGCGACTGCATCTCTGTCGTTTGACATTACTGCCGTGTCTACGAGCTACTGCAGCGCTATTTTGCTGCAACGAGAGATATGCAAGCCGTAATTCAGCTCTGGGCGCAGAGACCAGCGTATGACTATTGAAATCCAAAGCCCAGCCTTGTTGCACGGGACAATAGCTCAGCCTTGCTGCACGAGACAGTAGCGTAGCCTTGCTGCACGAGACAATAGCGTAGCCTTGCTGCACGAGCGGGCGTCTAACCCGCCTGGTCCAGTATTCACGCGATTTCATGGTCCAATGAATGCTGCACCTCTAGCGTGAATATACATAGCAATGAACACTCCGGGTGTAAATCCGATCTGGGTCCGTAAGATCGCAGACTCAGCGAGGATCAGATGGATCCAGACGTTCCACTGGTCGAGCGCGCAAGCAACGGAAGAGGACTACAATCTTGTGCCTGACCAAATTGCAAGGCGCTGGCAAAGGCGGTGCTACGACAATATGCAGGTGCTTGCGTCGCACATGGGGCTGGAGCGTTTGGCGCGCAGTGTTCGCTGAAATAGTCGTGCAGCCACCAAACTTTGACCAGCAGGTAATTTTGGACGCACAGGATCTTGTCGATCTGAGGCTGAGTGCTGTGCCGTTCTAGAGCATGTTGCCGAAGCCTTTACCTCGCTCTGAGCTGTATATCTGCTTTCGCGTGGGGCAACTCGCCGTCCGGTCCTGGTGGCCACTGGTCAATTGATTCGTCCTCTTCTACCAGATCATCAACTTCAGAAGCATCCAGCCATGTCGAACGACAGCGATACGGAGCCTAGCAATATTGCGGATACAAGCAAGATGTCCGTGTCAAGCAACGATTCCGTGGACAGCAGCCTCTCTATTGTTACTCGCCAGACCACAATGTCATTGTCTTCCACGACGGTAAGCATTTCCCAATAGCGCTCCACAACACACATCGCTGACCAGAAAGCAGGCTGAAAAAGCCGAACCAGGGCTCATCGCTCAAGCGGCAGACAACGGAAAGGATGGTGAACGCACGAATGACACTATCGAACCCGAGGCAGACACTGAGAACGCCTCGAGGTCTGCCGATATTACCGATCCCGACCCATCGTCTGTCAAATCCAAAAGAGCTCATATATCTTACAAGGAGCTTATAGCACTCCGCACCATGCTCCCGGTTGAGGTCAGCCGCGAACGCGCTGTCCGGCTGATGAAGGAGCACGAAACGGTCACAGATGCTTATCTGAGCTTGAAGGGAGAGATTGATCTGATCGAGGAACTTGATAAACGCGTAGAGATCGTCACCGAAGGGCTCAAGGAGAAGATCAAGCCCGAACAGGAGTATACTGAAGACCAGCTGGAAGACGTAGCCGCGCTAGTAAAGACCTTGCAAGCTACCGAGAAGAGCCTTCGTAACTTTCGGGAAGAGTATGATAGCACCATCCCAGAGGATGACAGCGACACTGAAGACGACAAGAAGCGTAAAGGTGTTGACTCACCCAAGAGCGTGCCGCCGCGAGTCATCCTCAAGCACGAAACACGCACTGTCACTTGGAAGGAATGGGACGGCCACCTGTGCAACGCCGAAGGAGATGCCGCGATCGAGATTTTGGACGAGAGGCCTCTATCTTCTGATCCGGAACCTCCAAAATTCTCCCGGAAGTCTCGCACTCCGATCTCAACCTCCAAGAGCGCTCAGCAAGAACACTCGACATCCTCATCAGCCGCTACTGTATCTCACAGATCGGAGTTACCGGAAATGCTCAAGATAAGAGCTGTCAGCTTGCGGCGCATACTGAAGCAGATGTTTCATGGCGATTTCGGCACTCCTGCATGCGAGCGGTGTCCAGTTGTGTTCTTGCGTCCTTACAAACTCTTCGTCTATGCTTTCAACGAGCTTCATGACAAGCATACGGAGCTGGAGAAAGCGCTTGCAAATAGATGCAAGATGCTCGAGGACCAAGAGAATGAGTGGCAGAGACACTGTCGCGACAACCACCAGCTGTTTCCGAACTTGAAGCAATCAATCATAGATGAAAATGCCGTCGCAAAGGATGACTCTTCTGAGCAAGCTCTTGAGAAAGAGCCGGGAGATCAGGGGCAACACGAGCGTGCAAGCTCTTCAGAATTTGGTCCATTGACAGTGTTCGACAGTGAGATCTTCACGTCCAAGACGCCACTCGAGACCCTCACGGTCCAGCAGCTGCAAGAAGCAGTCAACGACTGGCGAGAATTGATACGGTTCCTGGATGAGACGCTGTTGCCTAATCGGAGCATGATACAGAGCCTACCGAAGGAAGGGCATCTGTACTTTAGCGAACTCTGGCATTTGTTCGATCCAGGACACCTGCTATACGTTCGCGATCCATCGATGCCACAGAAAGTCTGGCGGGTCACGCATTGTACTGGCGGTCGAAAATTGCTTTACGGCAGTTCGAAGAATACAGTAACTGCCTTGGCGATAGACTGCTTCTACCTCGACTTCAATGGCTCGCAGTGGTTGCGCATCGAGAATCGATTCTTCATTCAACCTTTTCAAGGCGCGCGACCGGTGAGTGAGCTGGAGTGTATTCCATTCCAATTCGCCCAGAATGAGCGTTTGATCACGCGCCAACGTCTGGAAGCGCAGGCTCAACAATTCATGAGGACGTGTGACGAGCCGCATCAATACTTTGGCGGCAGAACACTTGATCGCAGTCCAATAGGCGACCCGCTCATGTCGGCGAATCCAAATGACCTTGGATCGTCCCGTATGTTTTCCAAGAGTGTGGAAAGCCAGGTCATCGTCGACTTCCAACGCGCGTTGCAAGAGAACCCAGATTGGAAACCTAGCGGACCAATAGCTCCCGCCTTGCACGACAAGGCAGACGACAATGAAGTTTATGACCCCGAAGACTTGATTCAAGATGACCGCATCTGGGACACGCGCTCTAAGAACGATTTTCTGGAGGACTTGCAAGCCGACGCCGCAGGCCTGGAGCAAGGGACTGCAAGACCTTCTGGCGATAACCTGCTGATCCTCCCGGAGCGCGTTTTCGCCTTCGTCCTAAGAAGTCGAGAGTGGCAATGCTTGCACTGTGGCGAGGGGTCGTTCCGCGCTGTTGAGAAGCGCACCGATGCTTGGGACGATCTCAAGATCCCCCGCGAGCACAAGAGTATTGTCCAGTCCTTAATTGAAGCTCACTACAACAAGGCCAAAACGGAGACCAACGACTTTGACCTAATCCGCGACAAGGGCAAAGGTGTGATCGTGCTGCTGCATGGCGTTCCTGGCGTTGGTAAAGTAAGTCACGATGACTTTCCCATGCGAGGTAGTCTAGTAACCTTGTGACACCAGACATCCACTGCAGAATGCGTAGCTGAGTCTTACAAGAAGCCACTGCTTCCAATCACTTGTGGCGATCTGGGATTGACGGCAGAGCTTGTTGAAACAAGGCTCAACAAGTCGTTCCAATTAGCGCAAGCCTGGGGTTGTGTGCTTCTGCTGGATGAGGCAGACATATTCTTGGGTACGCAAGACCTAATTTTACGCCAGTTGCTCAGTACTGACTACCCTGAAGCCGAACGCACGCCCGCAGATCTTGAGAGGAATGCGCTCGTTTCTGTATTCCTTCGCGTTTTGGAATATTATGAGGTATCTCAGCTCTCTTGTCATTCCGACTCATACATCCTCACTGTTATCTGTTGCTGACCATTGATCAGGGAATATTGTTTCTGACTACCAATCGGGTGAGACAAATGGCTACCGTGATGCGATCCACGGTATGTTGACGGTCATGACAGGTCGGCTCTTTTGATGAAGCATTCAAATCTCGCATTCACATGTCGCTCTACTATCCGCCTCTCGATTGGATACAGACTAGAGAAATCTGGGAATCTCAGATCCGCCGTGCAAAGGAGCGAAGGCCAACGGTCGAATGCGATGCAGATCTCATACTCTTTGCCGAGAAACTGTTCCAGGATCAAGCCAAATCGAACGCCATGCAACCTGTCTGGAACGGTCGCCAAATCCGCAATGCTTTCCAGAGTGCTGTGGCGCTGGCTAGGCGAGGCAACAGCAGTGAAGCCAGCGTCTTTCTCCAGGAGGACCATTTCAAGAAGGTCGCGGCAGTGTCTCATGCTTTCAATGACTACCTTTTCAAGGTCAAGCACGGCCAGACAGACGCGAGGACGTCGTACAACAACTTCCTCAGATATGACACTTACGGCACTGCGACTCAAATGGGTCCCGATGTGTCTGTAGCCACGTTGACCCGCGCCACGAAGACTGCGCCGATGGCTCAGCAGCCTCTGCCCCAAAATCATATGGCGCAGAACATGGCATTTCCAAATGCCAACGGAACAATGGCTTATAGCAGCCAGCCTGGTGTTAACGCGCCAATGGTTTACAATAATCAGCCGGCCATGGCTGCACAGTACTCTTCTGCGCCGCAGGTCGGCTACAATATGCAACCCGGCATGCCAGGACAGCAGTACAACGCGGTCACCTCGATGCAGCCGTATGCTGGCCAGGCGTATCAGACGTACCAAGGGCAGCAGGCTCCAGGCGCCGCAGCCCAGCAGCTGCCGAATGGTTCAGTGATGGTAGAGAACCCGACGACGGGGTCGAACCAGGCCGTGCAGTTCCCGCCTCAACAACCGAATGTTCCGACGATGCAGTCCCTGCAGAACATGCAGCAACAGTCGGGCATAACAGCTCAACAGGCGTAGCGGGCTCCACGAGCTGTGTAGGAAGGCATATCATGTGTACTTGCTGGCAAGTCTGCTTGTTGTCCATTTCCGGGATGCGCAATTCTAATAATTGGTGCTTGTTGAGTGGATTTTTTTGGGTCAGAAAGGCGATTCTGTGTTGTTCAGCAAGTAGCAATGTTGCGAGATCTTCATACTCAAAGCATGGCATTCGAGCATGTCATCGTCGCGTATAGTACGAGACCTTGTCGCTGCCAGTGACATCCACGGCAGCAAATAGCGCTGTGCATGTGTCATACTAGTTCCAGAGCATGGCATGCCCATTCTAGAACTTATGACTTCCGCAGTCTCGTGGAGGCCAGACTCTGGGCCACGAGGCGAGGAGGATGCTAAGCGGGCGCATAGCATCGATGGACAAATGAAGTAGTGCGTAAATACCGAGCCCTGCTTTTGAAAGATGATCGAGTGCTCATTGTACTTCCTCTCCTGGCCGTAGATAGTGCGAGCCCTGCGTTCAAGCCTTGCTTGTTGGCGTGTGCGTCTAAAGAGGCGATCGCGTAGCAGGTAGAGGACGTTCCGCTGCCACAGGACCGTCTGAATGTTGAAGAACAGCAAGTTCTCATGGCTGCGACTCCGAGTAACAACGACGTGGCAGTGAGGACGATCGTGAAGCGCAAGCTCGTGAATAGGTGTGGTTTCTTTCGACTTGGGCTTGGACTTTGGCTTGGCTGCTTAGCTGCATGGTCATTGGTCACAGCGGGATGGCTCGTGGCGCACGGCAACCTTCTGGCACGGAATTTGTAGAACGCTAGCAACAATAGTTGTCGCCTTGGCGCAGAGGTGTCGCGACGCGCGACGTTTTTAAAACAACTGCTCGTTGCGCACGCATTATACGCTCTATATACTTTAGCGCTTAGGACAAGGCGCGTTGCATAGGCGTCTACTAGTTTATCGACTTTTCTCTTCATTTATATCTAGTTTTGCTTATAGAGCTGCGAAAATGTCGGAAAACGTGTTTTGCAACTTAGTATAAAAATTACGCGCGCCGGTATAGACACTATAACGTCGAAGCTGTCTCTTGGAGTAACGGCAAATGCGACACCGTACGCGCGTATTTTAGTACTAAATAAATGTGAAATAGTAGTACTATCTCTATATACTCTATACTAGAGTTTTGAGAGTATTAGACGACGTATTGCGTGCGCAACAGGTAGTTTTGTATTGCGGCAAAACCGTGTCGCGCGTTGCACCTCGCGCCAAGATGACAACTATTGTTGCTAGCGTTCTACAACTCCATGTCCATCCATCTCCATCACACTCGATCATATCATCGGTGGCATGAGTTGACGAGGCACACATGCCATAATCGGAAAAGTACGTGCCGCATGATTATCTGCTGCAGTCTGTACCTCGTGGCCTCATGCATCATTAGCGAATGTCAGAACCCAAAGTGCCGTGTTCCATGCATGCCCTGAGGCATTAAGATCTTCAATGCGAATGCGAGCTGAAATGGTCCATGGCAGTGCACCAGCGCGCAACGAGAGCGGAACTACTCGCGGAACGACGTGTGCTGAAGGATTCACAGACGCACACCAATCTTCTGCCACGCTCCTCATGAAAGCTTGTATCAACCAATCGCATCTGGTTGCGCAATGATCGGCAGGCACCTCTACGACACACAGACACAGCCTTGCTGTTGTCACGAGCAGACATCGCTTAAGGTCAGAGCTTTAGCATGCGTCGCGAGGACTTGATATATGTATGCGGCTGAGACCGGATTGCAAAAGCACTCACGGGAGCCATAACTACCTATCACTCTTACTTTCACTTCTGAACAGAACAGGACACCATCCATCGAAAAGACGACACCAACGAGAACAGCAATGTCAGACACTTCAGATGACTGGTCACTGTACCCCTACAACCCCAACAAGCCAGCTCCGATTGTCTTTGCAGTCCTTCTGACCGCACTTGGTGCCTATCAGATCTACCAGTCCTTCTTCCGCTACAGATGGAAAAAGTTCGGCGCAGTCATGATCTGGGCGACAAGTGTCTGGATAGCCGGCTTCGTCTGTCGCAGCATCTCCGTCCACCAAGTGCGAAATATTGGACTCTTCATTGCCCAGTAAGCAAATCTCAGCAACGACTCGCAATCGGCCACACTCACAACTCGCCCATCCAGATACGTCCTCGTCCTGATGGGCCCGCCGCTCTACTCTGCAGCTGAATACTTCATCCTCGGCCGCCTGCTCGCTTACCTCCCGTACTACACTCCCATCCATCCCGGCCGCGTCTTCAGCACTTTCATCTTCCTCTCCGCCGCAGTCGAATCTCTCACAGGCTCAGGAGCGGCCAACAGCGCCGGATCAGGTCGAACCGAGTCCCAGCGCAACATTGGTCTCAATTTACTCAAGTCAGCATTGATCCTACAAATTTTTGTCGAAGCCTTCTTCATCTCGATCGTCGCAACGCTCGAGTACAAGGCACGCAAAGGCGGGAATTTCCCCAAGAATGTCCGCAATATATGCTATCTGCTATACATCACAAGCTTCATGATCCTGGTCCGCTGTATCGTACGAACGATCGAAGGCTTTGAAGCTGGCTCTTGCGATCCAGACAGGGAAGATCCTTACTGTGGGCCCGTATCCAGGAATGAATGGTTCTTGTGGGTTTTCGAAATCGCGAACATTACGCTCTTCGTCATCTTGCTTGCCATCTTTCATCCTGGCAAGTATTTGCCTCGGAGCAGTAAGATCTTCTTGGATCCTGTGGATGGGAAGACAGAGAGACTGGGACCTGGCTTTTCAAAAGCAGATAAGCGGCCATTTTTGATCACGGTTGTTGATCCTTTCAATTTCTATGGCATTTTGTCTGGCAAGGGAATGGTGATGAATAAGTTCTGGGAGGAGCATCAGCCCATTGATGATGGAGAGAATGTGCAAGGACAGACTGTAAACACGAGGG